>CABHPP010148115.1:0-49236 GCA_902168425.1 Peromyscus attwateri | reverse complement strand
ACAATATGTGTGATTTATATTCAATAAAATGGCTAAAACAAAATGTAGTGACAATACCAAATGCTGGCAAGTAGGCAGAGAAACTCAGTCATATGTTGGTGGTATTAACCCAGGACAGGGATGTAAATTTGAGAGGTCTCAATAGATGGATGGCATTTAAATCTGTATGCTATATGAGACAACCATGAAGATGAACACAGAGGAAAGACATTGTGTCTAAAGACTAAGGCACCGGGAATGCTGACCTTAATCAAACAGGGAGGTACAAAGGAACAGAAGAGACTTGAGGAGAAGGGAATGGTGGGAAAGAAAGAACACCAGGAAAGTGTGCTGTCCTGTGACAACTGAAGAAATATGATAATAATAATGGCTATCTTGATGAAGGGTCCTGAGGTTATCCCAGACAAGAGTGCCTGACCCAAAACCAGACCCATACTTAGACCTCAAACCACATTAGTTTTCTTCTCATTCTTTATTTACAGCTGCTAGCTGTAACATTAAGTTTTTGCTATTGTTGATGATTTGTTTTGTTTACTTAATTCCTGCTCAATCAAATCTTCATGAGAAACCCAAACAAAAAGAAGTATTTTTAAAGATAGCAATTTTCTATTAATATGTAAGATTAGTGATTAATGAAACTGAGACAAGCTTACCAAAAAGATAATAACATTCTATGTTTTTCTCTGTTTAACCCATTTAACTGTAAAATGTGCTCAGGAGGACCTTTCTATCATCAGGATCTAAACAGAGGGAACTTTGTTTATTCAATCAAAATTAATACAGTGGACTCGAGACCAAGAAACAAACTGACATAAATACATCCAAATGATTTTCTTTTTTTTTTTTTTAAAAGATTTATTTATTATGTATACAGTGTTCTATCTGCACATATGCTTATAGGCCAGAAGAGGGCGCCAGATCTCATTACAGATGGTTGTGAGCCACCATGTGGTTGCTGGGAATTGAACTCAGGACCTCTGGAAGAACAGTCAGTGCTCTTAACCACTGAGCCATCTCTCCAGCCCCCAAATGATTTTCAACAAGGCGCAAAAGCAATTCAATAGTTAAAAGGCAGACTTTTCACCCAATGGGGGGAGGGAAATTCCTGTTTCTACATCTCATAGCATGGGATTAGACACATGTTACTATGCTTTCTATGGACTCTGTGGATTCAAGCTCATGTCTTCACACTTGTATGTATGGTGAGCTCTTTACCTGACATGCCATCTCTGCATCCTCTTAGACCTAAATTCAAAACATACACATTTTAGAAAAAAAAATATAGGAGCAAAATTTCAAGATCTAAGACTGAGGAACAAAATCCATAAAGGAAAAAAAAAATCAATATTCTGGATTTCATCCAAATTTATGTTTTTTCTTTATAAAAGACAATGTGGCTGGGAACGGTGGTGCACACCTTTAATCCCAGCACTCAGGAGGTAGAGGCAGGCAGATTTCTGTAGTTTGAGGCCATTCTGGTCTACAAATTGAGTTCCAGGACAACCAGGGCTACACAAAGAAACCCTGTCTCAAAAAAAAAAAAATGTAAAACTGAAGAAACATAAAATAAAACTTATAAAGAAATATTTACAAGCTAGGTATCTGACCAAGGACTCAAGTTTTTTTTGTTTTTTTTTTTAATTAAATTCTCAGAAGTTAACAGAGGGAGTGAAGAGATGGCTCAGTGAGTGTTAGGACCTGAATGCAGATCCCCAGCACCAACACAAAAGCCAGGCACAGGATGCACACCTATAACCCCAGGATTCCAGAACAGAAAGAACCCAGGAGCTTGGCAGCCTGCCCTTCTAGCACAACTGGTGAGCTCCCGGGCTAGTGAGAGACTCTGCTTCGAACAAAATGAGGTGGAGAGCAACAGAGGAAAACACCAACACCAACACAGGCGGTGCACTGTAGAGTACAGCACACACACACACACACACACACACACACGCACGCACGCACGCACACACAAACACAAACACAAACACAAACAACTCTCTCTCCTCCCATCTCTCTCACACACACTTATAAGGAAAAAAGTTTAAAAACACAACCCAATTAAACCAGGAAATTCACTAAATAAGTAAAGAAGCATACAAAAAGATCTATAAAACCGCAATCTATTAGAAAAACGCAAATTGAAAACACAAATTATCACTGCACCCCTATCATAACTGCTAATACATAGCAGTAAGACAAAACAGTACGAAAGCGAGAAGAAAATACTGTTCATACACTGCTGGGGGAGAGGATACAAGAAAGTGCAGCCAGTCTGGAAAGAAGTACTGTGGATCTTCCTAAAAATGAAACAAGCACTTTCCACAGGACCCAGCACCCACAATCCTGACATTTATCCCAGAAAACGAAAAACTTGTGTACACAAGTTATATGATCATTGACCTATTGAAGGACCTTGCAGGTATATACAAATGTTCACAGTATCTCATTCATAATATCCTAAATCCAGGAAACAACCCAAACGTCTTCTACCAACTATGATGAATAGGATGATGCAGTCCACACTCCATTTTATAATGGCCTGTTAGTCAAGAACACAGAGTAACTACATTTTGTGGAGTGTTTAAAAAAGAGAACAAGAGAAATATATGTCAAACTCATACTACAGACCTATCCTCTCCAACCACATTGGCTTTTTATGGTTTCAGAGTCCTGTGATCAAACACAGTCTAAATACATGAAACGGAAAACAATTTAAATGTCTTAAATTATTCACCATTCTGAGCAACATGATGAAACTCTGCACTGTACATCCAATGTTGTCACTCCATTCTCCCCAAGTCCAGAACACCCACTCAATTCATGTTTCCCACCAGTTAGCCATTCCGTAACCCTCTCATTTACCAGACAACACTCAAGCTAGGGAGCATTTGTGGTTGGGTACTCCTATTCTACTTGATAATGGCCCACATGGTCAAGAATAATGAGTGTGGGCATTCTTATTACAGTATATTGTCACAGCTATTCGTTTTTAAAAGCCTTCCACTATCCCTAATTTACAACAAAGGGGTAGTTCCGGGCACCCACTGGGGTTCTTGGAACTGTATCCCCTTTCATTAAAGAGTAATAACTGCTGTTTTTAACTGATATTTTCAGAACCTGTTTGACAACTCTTGTCCCACGTAGGAGTATCCAACCTGTGCCCTACCGGCTAGGGATGTGACACCACACAAAATAAACATTGAGATATTTCTGTGATTTGTTTGTTTGTTTGTTTTAATAACACAATTCTACAGTTCTTACGGGTGAACTCACAGATGACAATGGTGGAGCCTAACATCAGAGACTGGGCATTGCAGGTAGAGAGCATCCTTAATACGATACATGCCGACCTCAAAAGGAAGCCACTGCTAGAATTTTCAAAGTTAAATAAATAAATTCTCTTGCTTACCCCTGACCCCTTGCTGTTCAGACATTACCCAGTCCTGGCGAGCACTTGGTAAAAATGTCACTTCCATACAGTAAACCTGGGGTCGGGATTGAGTTTAGTGGGAGAAGCTCTGGACTCAAGTCCTCAGCTAGGATGGGGGTGGGGACATCGGACCTGGCAAAGCTTACCAATGGGAGTGCTATCTTAAGAGAGCCCAGCGTCCTGAATGAACTTCTAAAATCATGGCCCCACTCAGAAATACAGTGAGCCTCGTCCACAGCAATAAGTGTGATACCTACAAAAAAGAAAACATGCATGGAAAAATAAGGCTTAAAAAGAAAAAACACCATCTAAGTCAATATTGATTTTTTTTTCTATTAGAATATGTGCCTTACAGAAATTATAACCCAAATCAAAGTGTTTGGCACACGCACACACATAAGAAGCATAAATGACACCAGATAATATCAAAACTCATAAATAAAAATAGGAGGGGAGAAGAGAAATGAATAAAGGGTATTCGAATAAAGGAAATTTATATATTAATTCTAACATAATATGTTTCAGCTTTCATCAGTATTCCTCAAAGACAAGAATTGCTTACTATTACTTTGTCCCAAAATTATCACTTATAAACCATCTGCAACTATGTCCTTTCAAAAGAACCATTCTATTTCTCTTTGGCAATAATGTTAATCTTATCTCATAGATTAGCTATCAAAGGAGACAAATAGTCAGCACATTTCTATTGAGATTAAGTACATCATTATCCATGATCGAGCACATATCATATTGCAGGAAGTTCCTCTGAAATGCCAATGCGTGAAGACACAATGACATCCACATTGTCTAACATAAAATGGAATGGAAAGAACTAAATCCCACCATGTACAAAGTAAGTCAAAAGGAATATAACTCTTCACTCTGCCCTACACTAAAACAAGATCAATAGTGCCTTGAAATGATCATCCACCAAAACATCTTCAGATATTTCCATGTACTGACTAGTAATGCCTTTACCATTTATTATAAAATTAATTCTTAGGAGAAAAATAACTTTTTATTATTTGCTATTATGTTCTATCAGTGAGATGATTAAAAACATGTGCTCTAGAATCAGACTGGCTGTACACAAAGCATTGAGCAAGTTATAAATCTTTCCAGTTCTCAGTTTCCTCAAAAATACAATATAGAGCTGCTGAGATGGGTCAGTGAGCAAAAGCCTTGAAAGCCTGACAAATTGAGTTCAACCCTCAAAACCCATAGTGGACAGAGAAATTGACTCCCAATGTTGTTCTCTGACCTCTACAAACACATTGTGGTATTTGTACATACATGCACACATATACACACACACACACACACACACACACACACACACACACACACACACACTTATATGCATACACATATCACCACCATCATCATCACCATCATCATAAATTAAAATAATACACAGTAGGTAGTAATAGCACCCAACACTTCTTACTACTCTAAGATTAAATTAGAACACGCACATAAAATATTCATATAAGGTCTGGCACCAATTGGAGCTTAATAAAACTATACTACCATTGTTATTACTACATGGCCATTATGATCTAAAGCCTTGTCAAGAGCCAATGTGGCAGACATGCATCTAATTACAGGGTCAGGAATTCAAGGTCATCTTCAGCCACAAAGAGATTTCAAGACTTGCCTGAGCTACAGAAGGCCTTGTCTAAATAAATTAATTAAATTAACCCTTTTCTAGGTAACAAGACACACTTAACTTACAGGATTTCATGGGTCTTAAGAGGAGACAAAAGAAACACTGGCAATTCCTTAAGATTATGAGCTACAGTGAAGTCCTGAGAGTATGTATGTGGGTGTGTGTGGGTGTAAATACAAATATTTCTTTGCTTTATAAATATATATATATATATATTTATATGTAACACACACACACACACATACACACACGCACACATACACACACATATGCAATACCTAACCAAGTGTTGGGAAAATTCCAGTGTTACTCACACACTTATTTTGACTTTAGGAATTAAAATGACCAGATTTTAAGTTAAATGCAGCAGAAGCCTGTAGGTGCAGATCTGACAAGCTGTTAATGGAGTTGAACTTTGATCTGCATAGTTAGTTCAGTTAGTTAAGCTTTGGCTCATATTCACTTTGAATGCAAAAGTTCAAATGTCTTCCCAGGTCCTATACATATTTCATTCAAGTATACCTGTCACTCAAGTCTCATTCCCAAAGTTAAAAGACAAGGACAAGTGCAGCTGGGAAAGCATCCCATATGAAAGTGTGTTTGCCATTTCTGTTACAGATCCAGACTCCTTAAAAACATTTAACATTTACCTAAAAATGACAAATCTGATTAGTTAAATGTCAGACCACTGTACAAATAACATCCCGAGTATATTCATTTTGTAGGCATTTTACAATTTCCTGTAAGCAAAAGCCTACAGGAAATATTTCAAACAAAATTTTCATGTAGCTTATCCCTTTTTCTAAATCACTGAGAGAACATTTTCATCCATTAAAAGCAAAAACTCCACTCCAATGATGAAAATATTTATCCACGTTGTGGGGGTTTGTTTGCTTGCTTGTGTATTTGTTTTTAAAAGAGAAGGGAGCTCAGACTAGCCTGGAACTCTTGATCCTCCTGAATCAGCCTCCTAGAACTGAGACTATATTTCTGTACCTAGCAAATGCTTCTTTTTTTAAGAAAAGAAAATGAAAGAGAAAACCACAATGCACAAAACATATAATGTCGGGGGAGAATAAGAGGCCTCGGTGGGTAAAAGCAGTTCCCTTCAAACCTAACAGCCCAAGTTTAATGCCTGGAACCAACATGGCTGAAGGAGAGGACCACCTCCTTTCTCTTGCAAGTTATCCTCTGACATTCACTCCAGCACACAGAGTAAAAATAAAAATTTAAAAAAAAAAAAACATTGAACATGCCAGGTGGTGGTGGCACATGCCATTAATCCTGGCACTTGGAGGAAATCCTGTCTCAAAAAACAAACAAACAAACAACCATTAAACATGATGAGGCATGAACTCAGGCCTGGAGCACGCTAGGCAAATGAGTTACACCCTCAGCTCTGCAGTATTCACAATCTACCCATCACAGAAAGTTAAAAAGTTATAACTACTTGTAAAAAGCACTTAATATTGATTAACTTATAATAATTATTCATTTAACATCATTATAAAACTAAAATACTAAGGCGGAATAAAATATACTGAGAATACTAGAATCATGGATACCAATTTTTTAGATATAACCATGAAATTGATCTATAAGGTAATTGGGCTTAACCCATAGGAAAATGCTCAAAAGAACTTTTTATAGACTAATAGGATACATCTCAATTTTTTTTTCCATTTCAGGCGAAAACATGCCAATGAGAGCTAAACTGATAATATAGTTCCTTAAATTAGTGGTTCTCAACCTGTAGGTCAGGACCACCTTGGGGGCTAAATGACCCCTTCACAGGGGTCACCTAAGACCATCAGAAAACAGATATTTACAATTCATAGCAGTAGCAAAATTACAATTAGGAAGTAGCATATAATTTTATGGTTGGGGGTTACCACAACATGAAGAACTGTATTAAAGAGTTGCAGCCTTAAGAAGGTTGAGAACCATTGCCTTAAATGTTAATTTATGCCCTCATTCTTTGTTGGTTTCATCATATACTAAAATATAAAGTTTGCTTTCGCTGTATTTGTTAATAAAAACTATTAAATATATTCCTAACACACAATGTTAAGTGATATGGTCCATGTCAGGGTTACTATTGCTGTGATAAAACAGCATGACCAAAGCAACATGGGAAGAAAACTTGGTTTACACTTTTCCACATCACCTTCATCATTCATGGAAGTCAGGGCAGGAACCTTGGTGTGGAGCTTATGCAGAGGTCACAGAAGGACGCTGCTTACTGACTTTGCTCCTCATGGTTTGCTCAGCCTGCTTTCTTAGAGAACCTAGAACTACCAGCCCAGGGATGGCCCCACCCACAGTAGGCTGGGCCCTCCCCCATCAAACACTAATTAAGAAAATGCTCTATAGACTTGCCTACAGCCCGATATTATAGAGGCATTTTCTCAATTGAGGCTCCCTCCTCTCTGATGACTCTAGCCTGTGTCAAGTTGACATAAAACTAGCCAGCACAGTACAATGCTGAAAACTTACTCTATATGAAATTACTTAATACCTCATTCTTCAAAAAGATCCTACAAATTGGGAAAACAATTTTATCCTACAAGTTGGACAAAATTCAAATGAAGGTTTCAAACATGGCTAACATGTGTCTCCTTTGGAACTCTCAGTTGAACCTAACCACCACCCAACAAACGAACAAAAACATATAAAAGTGCTTAAGTACAAACAGTGTCACAGCATTTGACTAATTTTATATTTACATTTTCTAGGGCATAAGCTGTTTAAGAACATTTTTCTAAGTTTGAAGGGTAATTCATATGAACAAGAATAAAGAAACACTATACTAATTTAATTTAGGCTCAGGAGATGAAAAAAGACAAATCTCAGAATCTAGGATTTAACATTCATTCAGTGGCACACAGAAACAGACAACTATGTGCCAAGTCCTGTACTGAGGAAACAGAAATGAATAAGAACAGTATTTTTGTCTCAAAAGAGTTTATAGTGTAAGAAGCAATACATACCTGCATGTATACAAATATAACACCAACCCTGGAGTCTCACCTCTATGGAACGAGGAATTATAGGTTATTATAAAATGAGGCAAACACAAAATCGGTTTGCTCCTACAGGAGCAAACATTTGAAATCAACCTTACTGAAACCTAGTCTCCATCCATGGGTTTACTTTGTGTTCACAAAAGTCCTATTTTGTTACTTACCAATATTAGACTCAAGTTGCTGGAGTAGGTCCAGGTGACCAGAACAGAATTCTGGAGTTATATATATGATCCTGTATTTGCCTCTGCAAAGACAAACCAAAACAGAAACAGAAAAGAAAACACTCCAATAAAGAAAGCAATCAAGAGTAACAACTTAAAATCAAAATAGGTTTTTAAGTCACATAACAGGGCCGATTACACAAAAACAAAGGAATGTTATATACACACATGGACATGTGGTAGTTCTTTGATTTATCTTCAACTCATCAAAATAAAATGCAGTAATTCCTGTCAGGGAGCATTCAGCATGAAGGCTGTATTTCAAGCCAGATCCTGGTTTCTAACAGTCCAGTCCCAAACAAAATGCCCAAGCTAGATGATCAAGCCTTTGTAAACTTTTTGTATTATCCCACATCCACACACTCCACCTGTGAGAGCTAAAACCCAGACTCCTTGTTCTCTCATGATTAAGACCTCAATATCCCAATTTATTCTCTGTATTCTGCTGACAGGGATAGACACTCAGTTAAAGGCAATCCCTCCTAGAATATGAACACCAGATCAAGAAGCAACCAGTCAACATAACATGTCAAAGAGAGAGAAGCAAAGCAGCCATCTTTTATTTGGTGACTGATCTCTTCAGAAAGAAAACATGAAAGGAGACCGTATGTAAAAAGAAAGGTCTTTTGTGTTCTCCATGCCCAGTTTTTCTCAGTGGGAGCCATGTGAAATTCCTTTATCCTTAAAATAAAATTCACTTTTTGCTTAAACTACTTATGTTAACTTGTTATTATGACAAGTTTTATAATGAAGGCTAGAAATTACTTATGGTGTCTTCACTTTACCAAATAAAAACAGATCAAATTAGACTTCATTTTCTACATAAAAAGTTTAAGTTTTTAATTCATCCATTCAACAAATATTTGAGTTTCTATTACATGTCAAACATTGCATTTCCACTAGGAATTTATTAGGCGCAGAATAAACTTTCCTTTATCTCCAGGAAATTAATACAGTATTCTAATTACTATAAGAAACAACAAAAAATAATAAATCTAGTGTCACTCTACCCAGGTGTGGACTCAGGTCTCCTTCCTACAAGGAAACCGATCAGAGACGAGTTAGCTAACTTCAGTGTATCCCAGTTTCTTGAATATTAGCTGTTTCCTTAGAGAACCAGACTCAGGGTATCTCGGTTAAAATGGACACAGGAACATTCCCAGAACTAAAGAGCAGCCAGAAAAACTAATGAAACTCTGAAAACAAAGAGCATAATTGGAGGGCTTGTTCTCCAGACAGGCAGGCTTATTAAAATAGCTATGGTAACCAAGACAAACAGGTCCACGGAAGCGTGAGCAGACATGCAGCAAGCAATCTGCACACACCTACTCAGTTCATCTCTGAGAAAAAAGGGGACCCAGGAGAGAAGAGATGGAGCTAGAACAAAACAATCCCCCTCAACAGAATTATTGAAAGAGGAAGAAAGGCCATAAACTAGCAAAGTATCCACAAAGTACATATAAATAAGAGATCTGTATCCACAATTATATAAATTGCCACCAAAACAGGGTTAAAAAATGGAAAGTGGCAAAAGATCAGAACAGTCACTTCCACAAAGGTATACACACAGCAATAAGTGTAAGATACTCAACATAATTAGTCACCAGAAAAATGCTAATTGAAAATACAGTGAGATCCTGAAAATACAATTAGTGGCTAAAACCAAAGACCGGCTAAGAAATGACAAGTTTGGCAAAGAACAGGACTTCTCACACACTGCCACTGGAGATGTGAATGATGGGATCACTCTCAAGATGTTTGACAGTTTCTTTAAAAGTTCAGCATGAAAAAGGCACATGACCCAGCAATTCTGCTCCTAAGCATGAACACAGGGAACTGAAAACACACGCTCATCCAAAAACTCGTCCATGAAGGTTCAGTGCACTTCGCCTGTTATCACAGCCTCTAACAGAAAAACCTCCAATGTTCGTCATCAAGAATGAGATAAGCAACATGCGGACTGTCTAGACATCAGAAAATTATTCAGTTAAGAAAACAGTGAGGCCTCAATCTTACACAAAGGTCTACAGGCAACAAATACGAAGAGCAGAAGAAGCGATTTTCTCAGGGGATTAGCACACTACTACTAAATGGTCAGCCCTGAAAACACACACACAAGTAACAACAGACAGACTGAGCAGATTCCACTTGGGAATATACATGTATATACACATATGCGTGTGGTAACAATTGTTGGGGGAAAAGTTATAAGTGTAAAAGAGCACAGGGAGGGGTTTATGAGAAGGTTTGGAAGGAAGAAAGGGAAGGAGAAGTGTAAATATGTTGTAATTTCAAAAATAAAGGTTTTTTTTATAAAAACTGTTTTCAAATATGGACAATTTTGTCATACCTTAAATGTACATAAAATTCTCTTACACTATAAACATCTTACAATCTGAAATCATATAAATTACTCACAATTTAACATCTCCTAGAATATTTTTTGATTGTGCTGATCCAAGCAAACAGGCTGGAATGTTGGACATTCTAAAAAGACACAAATATTCTGCATCAATACACACATTACAAACACGAACTTCATTCTCAAAGAAGAGATTTAATAACATATATTCCTCTTCTTTCTAATAGTCTTTCTTTTCATGTCTTGCTAACTTGATATACTCCTTCAAAAGCCTGATAAGAAGACAACTTTTTAATGTGGGTTTTTCAAGAAGAAATTGAAAGGTTTTCATAGATAAAAGTAAACTTTAGGGTTAGAAGGGGTGTATATAATCAAAATACATATGAAATTTTCAGAGAACTAATAAGGACATAGTTTAAAAAGTAAATTTTCATATCTACAACTTATATCAAGCTAAAGAGATCAGACAGCAGAGCAAAAAAAAAATATCAAAAATTATATGGCTTTTAGAAACAGCCATAGTAAACTGGCATAAAGCAATAAATCTTTTTAAAGCGTGACCAGGACAATCTGGTAGCCTTGAATTAGAGAACTCAAGAATGAATGTAAACTCTTCTACTAACACTTCATTTGCTATCAATAAATGCAGCCAAGTATGGAAGGGCAGGCTCTGTATGCCCAAAGCTTCCAGGGCAAGGCAAGAAGATAGAGTGACAGTATCCCGGACTATATATAACAAGACTCTTTCTAATTAAATAAGATCAAGTCACTTTCAAAAACGTATTACTGTGAACTAGATTTACATCCATCATCTGATATTTCATGTGTAGAATAAACACAGGAGGAGAGCTGGGCAAGTGGACACTGAACTGAGAAGACTGGGGACGTTGAGGCCAGCTTGGCCTGCGTAGTAAGATCCTGTCTTAACATGTTCTTGAGGGCTTGCTTATCAAAGGCAATGATGCAGCGATGAAACCATTACTTACTCAAGCTGAAGAACTTGGTCTTCCATTAAAGAAATGAGAGGTGAAATAACAATGCCAATCTTGCCTGCATAAACAGGTGGGTACTGGAAGCACAAACTCTTCCCATATCCTTGAATAAAAATCATACACAAAAATAAAAATAACCTCTGGATGTTTTACTTTCTTCTTACAGTGTGCTTACATAGCAGAATAAATAGACTTATAAGGTAATTCATGCATAAATATAAAACCTTTTCCATGTTCACTTTCTCCTCTAAGTTTGTGAAAGATTAAACACCTTTATGATTTTTAAATGATTAAATTATTTACTTTAAGTGTAACTTACCAGTTGCCATGACAACAACATTATCTCTTCTTTCTTCTAATACAGAATGAATGACTTTCCACTGAACCCTTGAAAGTAAAAAGCAAAGTGCTTTATCAATAACAATCCAATGCACAAGTTAAGACCTATTTAACTTCTGCTCTCTAATAAACTCAGACTTTTTCAGTTTCCTATATAAGCATGGGTAAGTTCTAAAATTTTTAGACAAAAACATCCTTAGATCAACCTCTCATTCAGACTGACCAAATAACAAGTTTTCATATAACAAGTGTATTAAATTTTATTACACAAATCAAAAGTACAAAATAAACCCCCAGCTTTATACCATAGACCCCCCCCAAAAAAACAGTATTTTAAAATAAGTAAGGGGAAATGTTGTAGGTTTGAAATGAGAAACCTATGGAAAAGTGATAGTCAAGGGGAAAATCTACTGGAGGTGAGATCTGCTTATGCAGATGACAATCTCTTCTTATCTGAGTGCTGTCTATAAGACATGCTGAGTTGTCAGAACCTCCTTCTCTATACATCTATGTGTGTCCTTCTGTACACAGGATATATTTTAATTTTGAAAAAATAAACTAAATTAAAAGAAAAGAAATGTTTCAATGGATTCTGTTTCAATTTCTCAAAACTGGAAACACCCAGTCTAGGTTTTTACTTGTTTCTAATCTCACTTTTGTTCATCTCATTTTTCTAGTTATTATGTGATCTTGTGATGGTCTGAATGAAAATGGCCTCCATAGGTTCATAGAAGTGGCATTATTTGAAAGGATTAAGACATGTGGCCTTGTTGGAATAGGTGTGGCCTTGTTGGAGGAAGTGTCTCACTGGGGGTCAGCTTTAAAGTTTAGGAAGCTCAAGCCAGGACCAGTGAGTGGCTCACACTCTCTTCCTGCTGCCTGCTGATCCAGATATAGAACTCTCAGGTCCTTCTCCAGCACCATGTCTGCCTGCATGCCACCACGCTTCCCACCATGATAATAATGGACTGAATCTCTGAATGAGTAAATCAGTCCCAATTAAATGTTTTCCTTTATAAGAGTTGCCGGGGTGTCTCTTCACAGTGATAGAACACTGACTAAGACAGTCCTCTAGATGTAAATACATTTTGATATGTTAAAATAGTACAACATCTCTGTTCCTCAGACTGTTCTCTTAGAGACTTATGATAATGTGCTATGGGACACTTGCACAAAACAGAAGGGACGCTTGTTTCCTCCAAGTTCATACTTAATAAAGGTAAATCAGCAATAAGAGAAAATTCATTTCTTATTATGTGGTTTCTACATAGAAATACCCAGTTAAAGAAAAAAAATGCTTCCTTTCTTATTAAAAGAACAAAGAAACTTATATAATTAATACTTGAAATAACTTTGGAGTCACATATGATATACATTTGACATGTATGACTATAGTAAATTTTGGCTACTACTGTTACAGGAATGGATTATTTATATTTTTTCTCTGTGAAAAAAATTTAAGTACATAATTTAATTAATTGAGATCACACTCACGGTTTAAAACTGCAATGGCCGAAGTAGGTCTTGAGGCAACTAATTTGCTTTGCATTGGGCTCTGGCAATAAATGGTCTTAAAAATAAATAAGATAATAAAATTGACTTTTATGTTAAAAAACAAATACATCACGTAAGAGGAGGAAAATGCTCATTTCACTGGCTTCTTGTAAAGAATACAGTGACATGTAACATGTTCATTTCTTTCCATTCTAATCAAACTTGACCCTCTAGGTATCTGTCACAACACCAGACAAGTCCTTTGATTACTACTAAAGTATTAGAATTGTACTTGGACTTCACACTTCACCAACACTAGAAAGAAAAAAAAAAAAAAAAAGACCCAGCATTTTCTAATTAGGTACACTTACAAGATCTAACATCTAGAATGAACCAAACCAAAGCAACCAATATGCCAATGAAACTTTATATTAGAAAAAAATTTTCAATTTATGTTAATATAAATTATATTAGCATTCCAAATTAAGTATACAGAAAAAGCAAAATTTTAGTTGTCTAAAACTAAATCTAGTTACATAAATTCAGTTACCTTGATCTAATTCAGTGATTTATCCAGTTTAGTTAGGGAAATGTAGATATCTAAATCTTTAGCCAAACATCTTAATTGCACTGCACCATGGCTAGGTTAGCTCTGCCAAGGAGCCCACCACTATCCATCCTTAGAGGCAAAGACTCACAAACAGCAAAGAAAGGGTCAAATGCAGATTCTAGGCAAGCTATCATTAAACATATGAAAAGTATTATCTCACATCTTTAACAACTCTTAATGGAAAGATCAAACAAATGGCTGCATTTAATAAGAGAAAGCAGAGGAAAATGTTTCATCCATATATTTATAAATACCTTCCACCTACAAAATGTTTTGAAATTTCCACATTTTCACACAATAATATAGTCTGAGTACAGTGAGAGTCCTACTTTTTGAGAAGACTCTACAAGTCGACAAACTGACTGATTATCTACACATAAATCACAATTGCACCATTTGCACACTCATTGACTGCACTCTTTGCTATAAGAAAGGTCCCTGGTGTGGTGCCTACTTCAACAACAAGCTCCTGGGGAACAGACTGCTTAGAACCAGACCGTTTATTCAATATAAGCAGTTAGTAATGTTGTTGGATTTTCTCTTTTTTAGGGGGCCCGCCACCCAGCTCCCAAATAAATCACACACAGAGGCTTATTCTTAATCATGAATGCCAAGCCTTAGCTTGGCTTGTTTCTAGCCAGCTTTCTTTAACTTTAAATTATCCCATCTACTTTTTGCCTCTGGGCTTTTCCCGTTCTCTTACTTCTGTAAATCTTACTCTTACTCTGTGGTTTGCTGTGTAGCTGGGTAGCTGGCCCCTGGAGTCCTCCTCCTTCTCTGGCTACTTCCTTCTGTCACTCCTTGATCTCTCCTTTCCTCTCAGATTTCTCCTATTTATTTTCTCTCTGCCTACCAGCCCCGCCTATCCTTTCTCCTGCCTTGCTATTGGCCATTCAGCTCTTTATTAGACCATCAGGTGTTTTAGACAGGCACAGTAACACAGCTTCACAGAGTTAAACAAATGCAACATAAACAAACAAAAGTAACACCTTAAAATAATATTCCACAACAAGTAAACTACTTCACCACTGTCACTAGGACCCAAACAAATCTATAACTCAAGAATGAAAGGCTTCATTCACCAATTTCCTGAGAGACAAGAGCACTGAGGAATTAAATGGCTGGTATATAGACCTAAGAAGTAACTATATGCCACCAAGTCGTTAAACTCCAAATCAGTGAAAAGTCAGTGAAAAGTGAGTAGCTTCCAACCTATTTTTTTTTTTTTTTTTTTAATTTTGGAGCTGAGGATCAAACCCAGGGCCTTGTGCTTACTAGGCAAGCACTCTACCACTGAGCTAAATCCCCATCCCCTCCAACCTATTTCTTACCCTCATCTTCTCGCTCCTCTTCAATGGCTTCATTCCCATCTCCATCGTCCTCCTCCGGAGGAAGACTCGGATCGATTTCCATTTCTAACCATTTAGAATGAGTTGGTTCCACCAAGTCATTATTTAGGTTTTCTAAAGACTGAAAGTTTAAAAGAAATTTTAAAAGCAAAACACTGACAATGTCGTATCTTTTTCCTAAGCACAAAAAGAGTGTTATTAACAAAGCCTACAATTTTGTGGGAAACTGGCAGATGTGCAAGCAACAGCACAAAAGAACATGTGTGCTCCTCTATAAATATGTGCTGCGGAATGGCTGCAAGGCGTAAGGCCAGGCTGGAACACGGCCAGCGTAAACAAGGTTCAGCAATAGCATATAATGAACTGCCCCTGGGGGATCGATCATACATTTTAAATCTGCGTAATTTAGGCAGTTTTCCTTATTGGACTTCAATGTTTTAGATTCTCAAGTAGTAAAATACAGATTTTAATGCTATTTCCATAATAAATTTCTCTACATTACATGTTAGACACATTTTTCATGAGTAAAGATGATGCTTAAATTACAAGCAAGCAACAAATGTGTTTTAGAATTGTCAAAAAAAGATTCAAATAATTTTAGGAGAGAAATACTAAAGTAAAATAAAATTCTGTTTTTGACATTACATTTTCTCCCCTATTTCAAAAATATTAGTACTATTGAAATTACTTTATCTATAAAACTTTTTACTAAGGAGTGACATGGAAGATTCATTTAATCAAAGTTATCTTCACTTTTTATGAGTCCTTTTTTTTATTGTGGCTTTAAGAATGACTTTGAAAGCATAATATTTCAATCCTATAAATGGAAAATGAAAAAACACAGGTGATTCTGTTTCTTTAACTCTACCAATATATTCAGAGAACAGAGATTATTCAAGGTATAAAATATGTTACAGATGTCCTCAAGTATCCTATACATGCGTCACTTGAACAGAATGCACCAGAGAAAGGGAACTAGCAAATATGATTTAGCTTAATATGAGCTCAATTTCTTAACCATGAGCCAGGCTCTGTGGTAAACTCTGATGTAAGAACTGGACATCAATGGAAAAGGGAGGATTCAAATCTACAAGTTAATTAGGAATCCACACCCTTATTATCTCTGTGATTGCCACTACTAGGATTCAAAACTAAACAACTAGAAAATTACTACACTGAACTAAAGTTGATAGGAAAGTAGATACAAAAGCACACTTTTCTTTTCTTTTTTCGCTTGATTTAACTTTGCCTTTCCCTTTTCTCACAGTCTGGTTTTTCCTGTCCATATATGATTCATGACACTTGATAAACTGGAGGTTAAGTGAAGCGATAGAAAATACACAAATTTATACTTCAGTTTTGATAACACAACAGAGTAAACGACCATTATAAAATTACATGTACTCGGTATGAAAATCCCACAGTCAGAGAAACCAGGAACTGTAAATGATTCAATTAGTAAAAACAGAACATCTAAAATGCAGCAAACACAGGAAGAACAAGAAATCAATTTCATGCTAAAGTGCTTAGTCACTGGCCAGATTCCAGAGAGAGACGTAGAAGGACCACAGAACACACATGAGAACTCATGATGTTATACCTAAGTCACTACTTATTTATCAGGAAATGGAAACCGAAAAAAAAAGTCCAATATTAAATTATGGGCATGAATTTCCTTGTGATAGCATCTGATTTAGAAATGAAAATATTTTAGTTATTTAAATGTTCTTAAAAAAAACACCTGACATCATTTTTTCAAACATACCTTTAGCATCTCCATTTCTAAATCTTCATCACTTTCAATTATATAAGAGGAATCCTTTTCATCATCAGTGGGAGATAAATGCTTTTAAAAGAAAGTATTTCAAAGATTAACTTTCTGCATCATTAATTCTACACCCTCTGTTGTATTCACTAGACATACTAAGACATCTTCCTCTCCTTTAATAGGCAAATGTATAAAGCACAATTATATGTTTACAGGATGAGTAGACAGAGGGAAAGGAAGAAGAATGATTTTTTAAATATAATCAAGGAGAAAGAAACTGCATAGTTAAAAAGATAGGCAAGTTAGATAAACAGATTGGAAATACAATCTACACTCAAAATAACAACAAAAGTGCACGTTCTAAGGTCAATTAATGTCAAACTGAGTCTCTCCAACTTTTGGATACGTGAAACTACACAATGTTGAAAAAATTTGTACAGACAAAGAAAAGTAATTGTTCTTTTATATATACTGGCTTAAAAATACCAAAGACCAATATAAAATAATTATATTATCTTTAAATAAATCAGTGTTAGTATATTTGAAAAAGTATCAGATACATTATTTATTTGGTCTGTTGCTAATGTTTGGAAATGAATCTTTACAATAATTTGGCAACCCCAAGGAATCAGGTGTCTAACAAAATGTGAATCTTTTCTCTCTCTCTCTCTCTCTCTCTCTCTCACAGACACACACACAATCGAGTAGAAATAATTCCCCAAATGCTGAATATTTAATTTGGAAATGGGAAAAGGAAAATAGCTTTAATTAACATGTTAATTTAAAGCTATCAAAAGATTTTAAAAGCCGGGCGTTGGTGGCGCACGTCTTTAATCCCAGCACTCGGGAGGCAGAGCCAGGCGGATCTCTGTGAGTTCGAGGCCAGCCTGGGCTACCAAGTGAGCTCCAGGAAAGGCGCAAAGCTACACAGAGAACCCTGTCTCGAAAAAAAAAAAAAAAAAAAAAAAAAACCAAAAAAAAAAAAAAAAGATTTTAAAATACATTTTTTAACTGAGAAAGGTTTTATTGCTTCCTAAATAGGGTCTTAAATAAAAATGCTAGTAATCTATATAATAAAATGGCAATAAAATTAGTATAAAAAATATTTGTCAAATCAAAATCATGATCATAATTCTCTATTATATAAAATATTAAAATGCATATCTAATGAGAAATTTCTACAGAATTAGAATAATGCACATGTCAGCAAAAGACAGTATTTTCTAAAGAGAGAGTCTGGTTCACAAGTGGTTGGTATGAGATTATTTTGAAAATTTTCAAACAACATACATTTACATGCTCAATAGAAACCATTAGCAAAATGTTATAAAACCCAAGGAATATATCTAAGATTGGGTTTCCATTTCTATAATGAAATTAGGAGAAATAATTCTATACAATCTCTTCAAAATCTAAAATAAAATTTGTTATTGCAAAACAAAACTGCAAAAACTCCAAAGATTCTGAGTGTCTCCTGTAATTTGTAAGCTAATGAAAATTAGGAAGGAAACGCGAGCTCATTGGCTCACCAGGGGACAGTACAGACGCCTGGAAACAAAGCACCCCTTCACTCTAGCAAGTAATTTCTATGTGTAGGAATAAAACCTACCCCCAAATCAAGTTTGGATGAGTAAACACTTAGGAAGTGTCCACCAAAAAGCTATTACCTGTTACGTAAAAAGAAAAAGGAAGGAAGGAAGGAAGGAAGGAAGGAAGGAAGGAAGGAAGGAAGGAAGGAAGGAAAGAAAGAATAAATTGTAAGGCAGCAATTCCAATAAATGTTCTCTTGACAATATAAAATCTTTCAACTATGCAACCCTATTTATTGTACTAGGTCTCACAAGTTCAGGTGGCCCTCTGTTTGTATTTGTAAATAAAGTTTTACTGAAGCACACAAGGCACAACTCTTTGCATGTGTCTATGGCCACTTTACAGTCCAACAGCAGAACTGAACAGTTGCAACAGGCACTGTACATACTGCAAAGCCTAAAATACTTGCTCTGTGCATATCTATACAACAAAGTGAGCCAACCATTGATGGATATGTTATTTCCTCTCGATTCAGTACCTCAGAAGCTTGGTGAGAAACATCATTACATTTTTTTTCTTCAGTCTGCTGTTTCAAAATTGGGAGTTCATATTCTGAAATATCTGACATCAAACAAGTTCTTTCCATCTCTTCTCTCAACAGATTGTCTTCTATTTCATCTTCAAATCCACCTTCTTCTTCCTTCACTTTATCTCTAAAGACATCGACTTCATTGTGTTCCACTAAATTGTCAAATTCTGGGTCCCATTCCTCTTCTTTAATTTTAGGAAAATCCCCATGTTCTCCAATTTGTTTCTCTTGGTCTCCAACAGCAGCTGAATCCTCCGACGACATTAAGTTAAAACTACTCCCCTGCTCCAGTTTAGTCTCAGTGTTTGTAGAACCAAATATCACCTTTCTCAATGAACATAGATTTTCTGAAATATTCTTCAATATTATAGGAACCCTAAAAAAATTCAAGAAACATTCAAGTTTAATTTTATTAATCATAAAGACAAGTTTTAAAGGTTCTTACTAAACAAAAGTTACGAAGAAGACCCACTGGTCTTAAACTTTTCATTTCCACATGGCCACATGTGATTGAGTGGTAGTCTATACTTGCCTGTGTAATTTAGTACTTCTGATCCTAGCAGTAGTCTTGCATATTCACTAAGAGTCAGTAGTATTTGGTGCCAAATTCATTTACGCCAGCTTTTCCTTTTTCTCTTTGATAATTAATTTAATGAAATACAAAGTTCATCAATAAGATATACCCACAACAACAAAAAGTAAAAACTATTCCATTAAATTCTGGACTAAACACACAAGAAGAGCTAACATATTTCTGTTAAAAAAAAATTGTTGGATGGTGGACCTAGAGTCCTCTAGTTCCTCCCCCAACCCCTTTCAACCTTTGCTTCTAGTCCATCTCCATTTATTGTGGCAACCATCAACCCTCAGAACCACACTACCAGGGACTGCCAGTGGCCACACTAAGCTAGAAGCAACCTTTATTATCCTTCCTGTCCTCCATTAGATCTCTCCAAACTTACTCTTAGTCCCAATGCAGGCCCCCAGGAGACCCTACTCTCAGCCTGCCTTCATCCCTTGAGGACTCTGCCTCTTGGTGTGGACCTAGGGCCCCCTAGTTCTTTTTCTACCTACCTGACTTTCGGCCTGTCATTTCTTTGTGACACCTGATGACTCCCAGAAACACTCTCTATCAGGGACCCCACAGCAACCATACTTGGCTAGGACCTAGAGTGGGCAACAGCAATGTAAAAACAGAATACCCACCCAACAAAAACAGATATCTACACCAAAACACATCTCAAACATCATAACCCCAGATGTCAGTTCCCAAGACAAAAAAAAACAAAAAAAAACCATAAACAGTCAAGACAACATGCTTCCTCCAGAAGCCAGCAACTCTAATGCAACAGGAACCAAGAAAGGCAATTTAGCTAAAGCACAAACAAGAACTTCAGAATAGCAATTATGAATGGTTCAAGGACATTAAAGAGGATACAAACAAATGCCTTAATGAAAACAATAAAAATACAAACACTTCATGAAAAAAAAAAAAACTTCAGACATGAAAGTGGAATTGAACAAATAAATAGAATCACCAAAAAACAACCAAAATGAAATGAAAACCCTCAGCAGGAAGCCTCACCAACACATCAAAAGACATGGAAGAAAGAATTTCAGGTCTTAAAAACAAGGGAGAAGAAATGTACAGTTCAGTCAAAAAATGTTAAATCTAAAAAGATCCAGGCACAAAACAACCAGAATCCTGAAATACTATGAAAAGATTCACATCTACAAAAAATAGAGATGGAGGAAGGAGAAGATATCCACATAAAGGCACAAAAAGTATTTTTAACAAAACCGAACAAGAAATTTTCCCCAATCTCAAGAAAGAAATGCTTATCAAAGTACAAGAAGCATACAGAAAACTAAACATACAGAAGAAAGGATATTTAAGGCTGTAAGGGGAAAAGACCAAATAACACATAAAAGCAGAGCCATTAAAAGTACCAACCTGACTTTTCAATGGAGACTTTGAAAGCCAGAAAGGGCCTGGACAGATGTTCTACAAGCTCTGAAAGACCACAAATGCCATCCCAGACTACTATACCCAGCAAAACTATCAATCATAATAGATGGAGAGAAAAAAATCCATGATAAAACCATTATCAAGTATATATGTATCTACCAATCCAACACTACAGAAGGCACTAGAAGGAAACTTCAGTCTGAAGAGGTCAACCACACCCAGGAAAATACAACCACACCCAGGAAAATACAAGGAAGAATCCCAGACCAGTAAATCAGAAGGGGGGGGGGGGACTCAAAATGTAAACACAAAATAAGAAAATTTAAAAAAAAAAAAAAAAAAGCCGTGTGGTGATATTTTGTTTGTGATCTAACCAATAAAGTTTGCCCGAAGATCAGAGCGTAGAGCTAAGCCACTAGTTAGCCATAGAGGCCAGGCAGTGGTGGCACACACCTTTAATCCCAGAACTCGGGAAGCAGAGGCAGACAGATCTCTGTGAGTTTAAGGCCACTGTGGGCTACATGAGATTGATGCAGTCCAAAAGAGAAACAGAGCCAGGCAGTGGTGGCTCAAGCCTTTGATCCCAGTTCTTGGTGTCTCATTCCTTTAATCCCAGCACTAGGGAGGTAAAACAGGAAATGATGTGGCTGGATGGAGAGAGGAATATAAGGCGGGAAAGGACAGGAGCTCTGCCCCCTTTTGGCTGAGGATTTTGTAGAGGTAAGAACTAGTGGCTGGCTCTGCTTCTCTGATCTTTCAGCTTTCACCCTGATATCTGACTCTGGGTTTTTATTAATAAAACCAATTAAAATTCATGCTACATCACTGTTCATTGATTAATAACTCAATATTAATGGTCTAAACGCTACAATAAAAGGATACAGGCCAGGCGTTGGTGGCGCACGCCTTTAATCCCAGCACTCGGGAGGCAGAGCCAGGCGGATCTCTGTGAGTTCGAGGCCAGCCTGGGCTACCAAGTGAGCTCCAGGACAAGCACCAAAACTACACAGAGAAACCCTGTCTCGAAAAAACCAAAAAAAAAAAAAAAAAAAAAAAAAGGGATACAGAAACACTGTCTTCCAGGCACAAGACTGATGCACATATGAACTCCCCAAAACTGTGTGGTAGCATTCACAAGAATGGTAAAGGTTCAATACAGACAAAATCCCAGCATGCCTAACCAAAAAGTTCTTTGCAACTGATTCTGATGGGAAGGGAAAAATCAGTTCTTTCCAATAAAGTGTTACTGGGCATATCAATCACACTCCAGGGCAGGCCTCAAGTCCAGGAGCAGTAAACCAACACAAAATGAACTCCATGCTTTTTCTGTAGGCTTTTTGTTTCATTTTGTTTGGGTATTTTTTTTCTTATTGGTGTTTTGTCTGTTTTTGATTTTTATTTGTTTGTTTGTTGAGAGAGAGGGGTAGGGAGGGAGGAGGGGCGGACCTAGGAGGAGTCGGGGAGGGGGGAAAACATGATACAAATGTATAAAAAAATGTTAAAAAAAAATGTTAAACTATTTGACAATAGTCAAAATAACTTAAAAGCTCCTAAGAAAAAAACAAAAATTCTTAGGACTCTGTATTCAGATGACTTCAAGTATATTGAATTATCGCTCCATTTTAAAGAAACTAAAATTAGAAATTGGAGGTAACACATTCTGAGTGTGGTCTAAATAAGAAACACTGCGCAGAACTAACTGCAAAGAGCAGGCCTACATTTAATGAAAACTCCATGGTGCTTGCCTGGAGTGCCCAAGGCCTCAAGCTCAATCCTCAGAACTACGAAAAGAAAAATTATATAATAAATGAAGAAATTAGAGAGAGTCAGTGGAGTTGGACAAGCAAAGAGATACATTTTCCTATATAATAAGTGCTTTTGGGATATGTATTCCAATTTTTCAGTCTTAAAGTAATGATTTACATAATCTGAAATGTTCATGTAGCTCAAGGAAATTTTTATGTTAATGGTTCAAATGAAACTTTGCTCTTCCATGAAAATAAACTATCAACGTGTGAGTTGTTCCAGGAGTTGTTTCCACACTGAAAACTGCATTATTAGAAGACACAGAAAAATCAAGCTAGAACTGCCTGGATGCTTTTATCCTGCAGCTAGCATTCACACTTGGAAAAGGTATCGTGCAGGCTGCTGGAGGGTGGGGGGTGTCATCAAGGGTGTGACCCGACTGTGTACCCTGCATGCTACAGTACCAACCTTCCAGGAAAGATGTGCCTACTGGTGGGACAGTGGCATGCCTGGTCGTGGGTGGCCAGCAGCATTCTGATAGGATTTGAAGCCTGGACCTTCAGGAGGGAATATGTGACTGGTGGTGTAAATATGGTCAAAACCTTTGGCTGGGGAAGTCATGGGCCCTGGCCGAGGAATCTACTGCTGATAAACTGCTAAATGGACACAGTCATATTGTCTTCTAAATCTTTATATTTTTACCCATTGTGCTGCTCTCAGTCTTGGTCAGAGAGGCTTCTATTTGCAGTGGGAAATGGCTAATGATGACTCATAATGGTCAAAGTGCCGAGCATAAATGATTGTTGTATGCTCAGCCTGAAATGGGACCTCTATATCACTCCTTCCTAAGCCCAGTGGATATCACAGACAGGATGGAAAGACTGTAAGAGTCGGGAGATACAGGAGAGTGCTATGAAACATTGCCTTCCGGATATAACATGGCTACTGAAATCATAAACACACAGCAGCTGTGGATACCTGCATTCGACCTGCAAAAGACAGGGCCTTTCAACATTCCCCCATGAACAAGGAAAGCTCACTAGAGACCCCATCCTTCCCTAAGGAGCTTTGCAGTTAGTGGTTGCCTGGAAAGGCGCAGTCATTCTCTTCAGCAGTATAGTCACTGGGAAGTTGCCAATGTCCAGTCAACAGCCTCATAACCATGCTCACACAAATACTCCTAACTGTTCAGGCAATAGTGGTGCACACCTTTAATCTCAGCACTCGGAATGCAGAGGTAGGTGGATCTCTGAGTTTGTGGCAAGCCTAGTCTACAGAGCGAGTTCCAGGACAGGTAGAGCTACACAGAGAAACCCTGTCTCAAAAAACCAAACAAACAAACAAACAAACACAAATACTCTTAATTAAATTCAGTGAGTCACACACACACATACACACACACACACAAGACATGGAAAAAGAAAAGGAACTACTTAAGTGAGTCAGCAAGAATAAGGGGATAAGAGAGTGTAATGGGGGTGAATATGATAATAAATTGTATGAGATTGTCAAAAATCAAAATGAAACTGCACAATTAACAACCCTCTAAAGTTTGGCTCAACCTTAAATTGTGAAAGTCTGTATTAACACAAACAAAATCAAGATCAAAATTAAATTCAGGACTGGAAAGATGGCTCAGCAGTTAAGAGCACTGGGTGCTCTTCCAGAGGACCCAAGTTTGGGTCCCAGCACCAACATGGTAGCTCACAGCCAACTGTAGCTCCAGTTCCAAGGGCTCTAACCCTCCTCTGGCCCCCTCAGGAACATGGCTTGCAGGATGTGCATGGACATACATGCAAACAAAACACCCACATACATAAAATAATATTTAAAAACCTAAAAGTTTTTTAATTAAGTTCAAAATCTAATAACAGACTTACTATAAAATAATAAAATGTCACAAACCTTTTGTTAGTCAGGCTGGTCTTGAACTTCTGATCCCCCTGCCTCAGTCTCCTGAGTACAGAGATTACAGGAATGTACCACCATGCCTGGCAATATTATAAATCTTACTATATACACAGCTGCTCATATGTAACAACTGTGTATGAGTAATGTGGTAGAAACAGTTATGATTCAATGTAATTGAGAAATAAATGTGTTGCTATAGCAACAGTGACACAGTTCAACTAACAGTACTATAATGTCTTACTTATCCTGTACTAACATCAGAGTAGGACATAAGGACTTACTCTAATTCTAAAGACTGGCCTGTGAAGACACACAAGGTAGCATGCACTTTTCCTTCCTTAAGATTCTTAGCATGCTCACCTTAGCAGCAGACAAGCTCAACGCCCAGCAGAAAGTCAAATACACTGCATCAATACCACAGAAGCACACTGAATTTAAAACCAATGACTAAACAATACTAAATAGCACCTATCCTATCAGGGACCTCAGAAACAAAACAACTTTCCTTTCTGCAATAAACCTCAAACTACTCTACTGTGAGTTCTTGATGCTAACAAAGCCTACTTAGCTTGCTGTTATGAAGCAAAGCCTTAGGTAAACATAATTTATACCAAGCATGTATTCTGTAAAAATCAGAAATTCATGTTTGAGAAAATCACATAAAAGGTGATTGGAATTGGTACCAGGAGTAGGGTATTGCTGTGGCAGACCAAACATACTGTTTGGGGGAGGGCTGTGGGAGAGATTTTAGAACTTTGGGCTAGAAAAGCCAATGAGTATTCAAAGCTTGGCAAGCTTTTCTGTGGGAGCTTGGAAGACAGTATGTTGAGAGCAATGCAGACAATAGAGGCCTGGCCTGTGAAGTTCTAGAGTCTGAGAGACCTTTAAAGACTATCAGGCCAGGTGGTGGCAGATGCCTTTAATCCCAGCACTCAGGAAGCAGAGGCAGGTGGGTCTCTGTGAGTTCCAGGACAGAGTCCAAAGCTACAAAGAGAAACCATGTCTCAAAAAAACAAAACAAAACAAAACAAAAGTCTCTATTAGTCTTTTGCTATTTTGAGTTGAGAATCTGTGTCTGGTTAGCTGGAGCTGAAAAAGAGACAAGAACCTCTGAAGTAAAACTTTTGCATTACTGGGACATTGGATGCTGGTCAGCTGGAGCTGAGACAGCAGTGATGAAGAAGAGACCAGCCGGGTGTTGGTGGTGCACGCCTTTAATCCCAGCACTCGGGAGGCAGAGGCAGGTGGATCTCTGTGAGTTCGAGGCCAGCCTGGGCTACCAAGTGAGCTCCAGGAAAGGTGCAAAGCTACACAGAGAAACCCTGTCTCGAAAAAACCAAAAAAAAAAAAAAAAAGAAGAGACCAGCCTGAGGTAAAATCTTCTGGGAAATGTTGCCTTGGAGTCAGCACACAGAAGTGGTGTTCCAGAGGTGGCCAAGGTTGGACCTCACAATGGCAGCTGAACTTGGGAAGTCACCCAGATGGTTTTGAGGCCTGAAGGGGTCAAGGAGAGCAACTAAGGCTTGCCAGTGTAAGAGTCTAGGAAAGGTCATTGGTGAAGGTGCGGCTCAGGCCGCAGTTGAAGGCCCAGAGGCTTGGCACAATGAAGAGAACCCAGGAGAGGCCACCAGTGAGAGTGCAGCACAGTTGCAGCAAGGGACCTCAGCATTTTGGAGATGCCAGTACCATAGGGTGACCACCAAGAACAGCAGCAGCAGTGGAGTGGAGCAGCTGGAGCCTAGAAGACAAGCTGTGTGTGCTACAGAGGACAGAGCCGGAGAAGTGAGCCAAGCCTTTGGAGGAGCCCAGAAGATCAGCAGTGGATCCCAGACATTGGATATTGCAATATTTACACTGAAATTTGGGAGTTTTTAACTGAGACTTTAGATTTTTAAAAAAAGAGTAGATATTTTTAAAGAGACAACTTCTAAAGTATTTGAATTTATAAGACTGTGGGACTTTTAAATTTGTAAAATGCTTTATATTGTAATTCCTTTATTAATATGTGATATTGAGGATGAACAAAAAAAAGAAAGGTTGTGGTTTAACAGTGATGTGTTTGTGTGTCAAGCTGACAAGGGGTCAGTTATGCTGGCTAGTTTTATGTTAATTTGACACAAGCTATAGTCATCTGAGAGGAGGGAACTTTGAGAAAATGCCTTCATAAGACTGGGCTATAGGCAAGCCTATGGAGCATTTTCTTAATTAATGACTTATGGGGGAGGGCCCAGCCCATTGTGGGTGGTGCCATCCTTGGACTGGTGGTCCTTGTTTCCATAAGAAAGCTCTAGATCAACATATCACAAATCTCATCCAAAAAAAAAAAGAACATATTAACATTGTATTTTCCCAAAGCCAAAATACTTTCCATCCCAAATAACTGCTCCACATTTCTACAGAGTATGTTTTGCCTCCCAAATTACATTACTGCATTGAATTGTTCAGAACATTCCTGCTTTTAAAAGAATAAATTTAACAAAGAAGTCACTTGGACTAAAGCAAGGTCTGCTTCCAAAGAGCTTTAGCTACTCCAAGTGTGAAGTGCAAGGTCTACTATTTGTACAGAGGATTTGCTCCACATATTTCAAGTGACCCAAATCATTGGCCATAAAGTCTAAACTTAGAGTACTTTTTCTAATACCCCACTAGCTAGTTTACTTGTTTCTCAGCCTTTAGACTAAGATCAAGTGTAGCTAATATTCTTAACCAAAAATAAAAAGGAAAGAACTAGGAAAAAAAGAAAAAAAAAGTTAACTAGCATGAAAGTTGCTTTTATTTACAAATTTCAAGTGACCAAACTACAGATATAATAATACTAAATATGCTCATGAGCAAAAGAAACAACTTTGCATACTAACTCTTATTTTCCTTAATGGATACTTACTTTGCTTTAATCAAAACTACAACATAAATATGTCTTTGCTTCCGGAAACATCCTCCAGAGCAGACAGAAAAGCTTTAGATCTTTAAGACGCCCGGTTGGTGATGGGAAAGCCAGCTCTCAAGTTTGTATCAGTTTGTGTGCATGCATTTAAACAGGTTTGTAGGAGTCCATCAAAATAAAGAGTTAATGTTTCAAATAATATGTCTGGAGTCTGGAGCCATGGCTCAGTGATTAAGAACACGTTCTGCTCTTGCAGAGGGGTTGAGTTTGGTACCCACTACACACACAAGGTGTGCAGGTGGCTCCCAACTATCTGGAACTCCAGACCCAGGGACAACCTGAAACCTCTGACCTCCGTGGGCACTTGCACCCACATGCACAAACACACACACACACACACACACACACACACACACACACAATTAAAAATAAAATAAATATTTTAAAAAGCACAGTATTTAACCTCTGTAGAGTCTCCAAGTTTCTGCAAGTGGCAGGAAAATGCTTGGCTAGGTCTTTCATTTCTTCTGAGATTGAGTTCAACTGTTTCTTCATCTCACTAGGTAGGCTTTCCTCTGCTAGAAAAAAAATTACTATTAATATTCAAATTAAAAAGCAGAGATTTTATTTAATCACATCATAGTATGGTATTAGTACCCAGATTTTCATGTGTTCCCTACAATGAATTCCAATGAAACACTTCCTTTTTTTATTTTTTATTTTTATTTATTTATTTATTTATTTATTTATTTATTTATTTATTTATTTATTTTGGAGACAGGGATTCTCTGTGTAGCTTTGGAGCCTTTCCTGGAACTCTGGAACTCACTCTGTAGCCCAGGCTGGCCTGGAACTCACAGAGATCTGCCTGCCTCTGCCTCCCAAGTGCTGGGATTAAAGGCAGGCATGTACCACCGCTGCCTAGCAAACACTTCCTTCTTGAATCCTAAATCACTTTCTTCACTTCCATTTTCAAACTTCTTTTTCAAATTTTCCTATTTGAAATTTAGAGTAAATTCCAAACTCAAAGTTTACTGACCTAGACAGAAGGAGAAGAGAAGTGAGATTCTAAACTCACCTAACACAGTTTCTAATTCTGAAATCAATATAACACCACGTGAATTGGGACTTATGCACTGTTAAAAAACCTTGCCCAAGAGTCACACACGCCTTTAATCCCAGCACTCGGGAGGCAGAGGCAGTCGAATCTTTGTGAGTTCAAGGCCAGCCTGGCCTACGGAGCAAGATCCAGGAAAGGCGCAAAGCTACACAGAGAAACCCTGTCTCGGAAAAAAAAAAAAGTCACTCTTCATAGCCTTAATTAGTCATCAGCAAAATACAATTTGAGCCTTTCTAATCTGTGGCCACCTTCCAAACTCTCAATGTCACTCCATCTGATGTGACATTCTGTGTCAACAGCAAGAAGCCTGTCTTTTGTTTGTTTGGTTGGTTGGTTGATTGGTTGGTTGGTTGGTTGGTTGGTTGGTTGGTTTCTTTTTGAGACAGGGTTTCTCTGTGTGGCCCTGGCTGTCTTTGGACTCGCTCTGTAGACCAGGCTGGCCTCGAAGCCTACCTCTACCTCCTGAGTGCTGAAATTAAAGACTTGCACCACCACAGCTTGGGATGTAGATATGGCTCAGCTGTAAGAGCACTGGCTGCTCTCCTTTCTGAAGCCATCCCCTTGCCTAGAATTTCTTCACCATTTTTACCTACCCCTCAAACAGTCCAGGCTCTCCTGAAGCACATGACATAAGATCACAAATCTAGCTATTCCAGAATGCTAGTCATCTTGTGACATCACATCCTTTTATTCATGATGACTAAGTTTATTTATTTGTTAACTGTCTCTCCATTCACTACTATTTCTGTGATCATTCCTAGTGATTTTTATACCCACAGAGATGCTCCATCCAATTTTGTATCCTGTATCCTCGATTCCTCCATTTCCAACAATCTTTTCCTCATCTAATCTGGCCACTCATTCCCACAATCAGACCCCTGACCTCAAAACTACCCAATAAAACCACCACTGCACTACAATCTTTCAGTTATGACCATTTTGCACTCCAAATACAAACATACTCTTTCCAGAATGCTTTCCCTGACTCAGTATGTTAACACTTCAGAACGAAGCCTACTGACTCTGCCTTTTCCCCACCCACACACCATCTACTCTCTCCACCATGTTTTCCTTTCCTTTCTTAGCCACACTAGTGCCCATTCCTTGGACTCTCAACTTCTTTCTTCTTTACCCACCTCCATGGAACTTAACGTGGCAAAATTCCTACTCAACTTCTTTAGCTAACTAACGCCCAAGTAGCTGGACATACTTGAAAATAAAACAAAGTAATAATGGCCAATTTCACTTTAAACTCATGACACAGACCCCACGTTTCTACTCTTAAGATTACAATTTTATACCCTTTCTTTCTCTTTTAAGCTTCCAATACCTGCTGCTCATCTTCAAATTTTCTGCCCCTAATTTCAGCTCAGCATTCCCCCCTCAGCAGCATAGCGTCCACTGGGAAGGTGATGACGTTCTCAACCTGAATTGTTAATCTGAATCCCCACCACCTTCAAGTCCTCAGAGGTTTCAAGTGGCTGACAGCTCCTTCCTGTTTAAAGCACTTCCTTTGTCTCCTTCACTGATGCCCCCCTTCTCAATCCTCTTTGCTGCCCATTTTTTTTCTTGACGCCAGTGTGACCTTCAAGCTGATGCCTCTTCTGTTCTTGACTGCACTCACTCCCGATTGGACCTCATCCGGTTTCTCCACTTGTAGGACAATCTACATCTCCAAGGCCAACTTCCGTGGTGAAATCTGGACTCACTTTTCCAGTCAGGCGCTGGGGTAGCTTCAGTGAGAAATACCTCCACAGGCTCAGGCATTAGAACACTTGATGCCCCTTTGCTGGCTCCACTTGGGAGCGTTAAGAGACTTAACCTTCCTGGCGGAAGCATGTCACTGGGGGAGGCTTTGAGAATGCATAGCTTCACCCTACTGCCTCTCTCTGCTTCGAGACTGCTGTTCAAGATCTAACAGTTTCCTGCCCCCACTGCCATGCCTACTGCTTTATGTCACACCTCTGTCCTGCCATATCCCTCTGGAACTGTAAGCCAAAATGAACTCCACTCCTTAAGGTTACCTTTGCTCATGGTGTTTCATCACAGTAACAGAAAGCACTAAGACAGATATGTTCATGGGTATCAAAACCACCCATAGTTTTGGAGTTCCGATGCTGCAATCTGGACTTTTCTCACCAAAACCCACTCTTCATATAATCTTGCACTCTACCTGACTCTGCCAGTCATCAGGTAATTCATCAAAATACCCTGGCCGTCCTAGCAGTCTCTTTTTCTCACCCATTATAAAGAATTGACCTAAAATTTCTGCACAGTATATGTCTTCAAAATACCTACTGCAGCTACACTTCCTATTGACTCTACTAACCTTAATGCAATTATCGTCCACTCCAGGACAATTACAACACCTTCCTAACTCCCTAACTTCCTTGCCCTCTTACAGCAGTAAGAAAAAAAAAAAAAACATTTTAAGATAAAATCTGAATCATTTTATCCTGCTGCTCCACACCTCCTAAGCTAAGGGTTTCAAGTTGGCCATCAACTGGGTTTTTGTTCTGTTTGTTTGTTTATTTGTTTTCGTATTAGAACATGAAGTCGGATTCACAACATAGGAAGCCCTAACTGACCTGACCCAAGCTTCTTTTCCAGACTGTTTGCTACAAATCTCCCTCATGCTCATTTCTCTTTGGCTATACTCACTGTCCCTTACACAAGGAAAGCAGTTACCCTCGGTGGCTTTGTATTTTCATCTAAGCACTCACAACTCTTCCTTTAGACAGCCATATAGCATTTTGCCTTGCTTGTCAAATGAAATCAATACACAATAAACACTGATATGTAATAAACACTAGACAAATCTCTGTTACATGAGCAATGACTACTCCCTTTCTGAATCGAGTTTCTAAAAAATATTATTTATATGCACTTAAAATCATATTCCTTAGGTCTAGCTTTCTCCATTATTCAGAGTAGTATGATTAATATGATTGATATAATTTTAGTATGATTTCTACCCACATCATTATACTATTCAATTCTTTTCTTGCTAAGTTTATAATATATTTAGACCACAAAAGCCTCTGGACCCTTTTTATTCTAAAAGTATACCCTCTGTTTGGAATACTCTTTTGGCACACAAAACACCAATACAACTAAAGGATTAGAAGTAGAGTAGAGAAGGCTACAAATGATGGCCAACTAATGGTTAATTATAGCCCTCAGTTCGTCAAAATCCCAGCAGAATCAAACAGTTGATAACATCCTCCTCTTTCAAATATTCCCCCCTTGGCTTTCTGCACACAGTACATCCTCATTTCCTTCCATACCTAGGGCAACTCCTGTAGTGTCCCCTCCACCACGCAAGGATTCGACACCAAGAGTTCCCCAGGCCCCTTAGTCCTAGCGTCTTATCACAAACAAACTGTCCTCTGAGGTACAACCTACAGATCTCGGCATCCACAGACCATCACCTCTTACTATCTGAGGTGTCTCTCCCCTTTAACATATCTAAAAAACAACCGCCACACTTCACCCCTAAACCTTGCTCTTCTTTCCCCAGGGTTTTAACCTGTCATGCTGCCCAAACCTGGGAGGATCCTTGGCACATGACTGTCATCACATCAGATTGTGCTGACTCTACTTCTCCATTAAATGGATTTTGAAGCTGTCCACTTCTGTCAAAACTTGACACAAATAACCAATTTAAGTTACCATTTCTTCTCTCTTGGCTTACCGTCATCACCTCCCAAAAGGATTTCCCACCATGCTTTTGACCCACAATGCATTTTCCTTCTTTATGGCTCCTTTTGTTAGTTTGTTTGTTTTATCCCTTGGCTTGTTTTGTTGGTTTGTTTTAAATACAGTCCATTTTCACTCCCGTGTTTAAAACCTTCAATAGCTTCCGTTTGCTCTTCAGAAGGAGTGTAAAGTCTCTAGCATAGCCTGTCTCCTTGCCTTTTTCTGCTTCTCCTACAGGACATTGTCACAGTCAATAGTTCCCTATACTGCACAAGTTACAGATACTTCACCTCACACTCTGTACCTGTCTATCCTTTTCCCTTTTGCTTTGGCCAGCAAATGTCTGCTCCTATTTCAGGTATTACCTCAAGCATCGCCTTTTCCAGGGAACATTTTCAAATACCAATGAATATGTAAATCATGCTGTCACTCAGACAGTTTTCAATCTCAAAGCATTTCAGATTACGTAGTAGGAATGTTCAGTCTTTGTAACCATTCTCTCTGGCCATCCACAGGGGCGCTTTGCACATTTTTGCCCCTTTAATGCTCACAACTAATCCATGACATAGACATTTTGCTATTATCCACTTGACAAGCATGCAGAAAGAAACAAGATGGCTAAGATTCCACCACTGGCCCATGTAGCACAAAAGCTACTGCTTATCCCCCTACCTGCTTGCCTCCTTCTGCGACCATGACCCCATCAAAACATCTCACAAGACAATGAAGGTGAATGACGAAAACAGCAGCTCAAACTAGAACACTCTAGCACATCTCATACACACTAACGTATTGTGGATTGCATTTAAGACACTTCAAACATTTGTAGAAAGAATGCACATGTTTCCAGCCTAGAGGAAGCTGGTTGCCTCACTGATGTTATCAAAGACAGTAAGTATCAAGTCTACGGGACTGAAGAGTAGCAACCCTACAAAAAGAAGGTTCCAGCCCCACTCTCCCACAGGGAAAGTATCTAAAACGCCAATCCTTAACCCTGATGCATTTCACTGTCGCTGGCAATACTGTTCAGGCATTTAAGTAGCAGCATAATACTTTGAAAAGACACATTGACTTTTTGAAACAAATCTCACAAAACGGCAAACTCACATTTTACCTTTATTTTAGGCCATAACATACCTTTATTAAGAGCAAACACTTGCACAGTATCACCCAAATTTACTAATTTTTGATAGATGATAAGACCAGCCTATAAAAAAGCAACAGAAAAACAAAGTACAAGTTAAAGATAACCAAAATAAAAATATGTGTCACCTCTCTAGCAAAATCTACAAGAATGACTTCCAAGACTATCCTAGATTCCAGTATGTACAGATTATAAATATGAAAATACATCTAAGAAGAGCAGCAACTAAATTTGGAAGCAATTTTTCTAAATTTCCACATTTTAAATATAAATATAGGGAATAAGGCTAATTTAAATATAGAAAGCCTATGATTTTTCTTATTCAGAATTGCTCATATTCAAAATACATCATCAAACCATTTGTGCCTGCTAAGCCTAAGCCTTTCATGATTTCAGTAAGTTCACGTTCTTTTACTCAGAAATTGGACTTCACCATAGCTTCATGACAGTGAACAGAATGACCACTACACAATCTAAGTACCAATTAAGGTACTTTCTAATGAACATGGAGGATTTCACCTGATGTATTCCTAAACAATTTTGATGCCAAACTAAAATAAAATATTTTAACTAATGACACAATCACAGTAAAATTTCTCTAAAGCAATTCAGTACGAGGAATAAAAATGACATCATAATTAGAGGTCTTTAAATACATACATAAGCATCAGTAGCTGCATACAGCTTCTGGTCATCAGTGAGGGGGAAATTACTCCAATTGCTACAGCGGATGGACTTGTCCTTCAAAAGCTGTTTTCCTAAGATGTGTTTAACCAGACCGTTGAGGCTCCAAGTCTCCACACATTTCAGCTGGAAGTAATGAAAAGGTAACAGACCAAACATTCTCCTTTACTGTCAGTTATTCCTAAGAACCACCAAATGACCCGACCACAAATTAAACCAGAAAAAGTACCAAAATAAACAAACTTCCCATCACTAAAACCTCATTTATAGTCTACATTATGAATTTAACTCCGAGGTCCCCTAATATGGGGATTAAAATGTTTAAACTTTAATGTTTAAACTACTTTCCTAGAAAGTAGTTGAAAGGGTTAGAATGCTTTTGACTTCCTGGCCAAATGAATACTTGGCTAAGTAGGAGAACTTAAATATTTCATTTATTATTAATATTGGAAATTTAGGTGAAGGTGTGAAAGGTCACACTGACACTCGAAGCTCTGTATCAAGAGCTGCACTGTGGTCACCTTTACACAGGCAATGCTATGGGAATAAATCTCTCTGAAATACAATACTCAAGTGTGCAGATGCATGAGAGAAGTGAGCGCTGGCAGTAGAGATGGAGGAACACTGGCCTAGGCAACTGTGTATGCTGAGACAACAAATCACAAGGTTTTCATTATTGTGCTTTTGGACTTCTGTGTGGCCACCAAAATCAACATATAGCTTACGTTACATATTTGGGGGGCGGGAACCCATTTATATAGAAAACGCACATTCTGTGAAACACAAGTTACCGTGTTTATTAAAATAATATACATATTACTTCTACCTTTTCATTGGCAATATCTGTCAACTCCACAAAACTCTCCAATTTGATGTCAAAATCACGCAGAAGTTTCCATTGGTCTCCTTCAATTCCAACACCTGCCTTCTTAATTGATTTATTTTCTAGTAACATTTTTAATCCCTGGGGAAAAACTAAAACATTCAATGATTATTTCCATAACACTGTTAAGTATAATGGATTTACTATTCTTATGCATATTACATGTATGTTAAGCTGATGTATATATTACGCTTAAATTTAGAATCACATTCACCTTAACTGTTTCTTTTCTTATTTAATGGGAAGAGTCCCGACTAAAAATTGACTAGAAAAAATGAGTTTGAATGCCACCTCTATTAACAGTAACACTATATTAGTCCTGGTCATTTAGACCTCTTAACTTCAGTAGTCTATTCTCTAACACAGGAAAATGATATTAAAGGTCAGGTAAGATACAAATACTTCAGTAAATATAAGATCATGAGAGATGGCCTGTTAGTGAAAGAACTTAATTTTACAGGAAGAAGCTTCATTGATATATTATTATTATTGTTGGCCATATAAAAATGACACAGACACCAACCTGACATAGAAGAGATGTGAAACAGGTAACATTTGCTCTCAGCCACACACAGCTGGATCACAGCAACTCTGCTTCGTCTCCCTTGTTTGTATACAGGTGGCCATTCCATGTCAAATCCAATCACGTCGCCATCAGAGAGACGCATGCTACCAAAGGGAAATTTGTGTGGATTGACTACATGGTTTTTGATTGTTTTGTTTTGTTACTTTTCCACAGCTAATAACATCCTTCACAAATTAAAGGACAAACCAATGACTGGTGAGCATATCTGTGACATATACAACTTTTAGTAAGCAGCCAGAACACATTAAAAGGTCTTTCTAAGTCTTTAAGAAGACTTCTGTCTTAGTCATTGTCCTATTGCTGTAAAGAGACACCATGACCAGGCGGTGGTGGCGCACGCCTTTAATCCCAGCACTCGGGAGGCAGAGCCAGGCGGATCTCTGTGAGTTCGAGGCCAGCCTGGGCTACCAAGTGAGTTCCAGGAAAGGCGCAAAACTACACAGAGAAACCCTGACTCGAAAAACCAAAAAAAAAAAAAAAAAAGAGACACCATGACCAAGGCAACTCTTCTAAAGGAAAACATTTAATTGGGGCTGGCTTACAGTTCAGAGATTTAGTCCATTGTCATCATGGTAGGGAGCATTTTTTTGCCTAACAGATCTCTTGTGTGTATATTTTGGTTTCCAATTTTGTGTTCTTATGAGATTCCTATGTGTGAAAGTATGCGTCTCTGCATCTCTGTGTTTCCTGTGTTTTTTCTTTGGCTCTTTCTTTTTCTGGTGAGGAGTGGGATGAATTGGGGGAGGGGAAGCCATGACCAGACTATGTTGTATTTAAAACATCTATTTTCAATAACAAAAAAAAAATAATAAAAGAAAAAAACACATCTAAAATTTAAAATTCACAGGGGAGGTTAAACAGTAGATCAAACACTGCAGAAGAAATAACATGGACATAGCAAAAGAAACTATCAAACTGAAGCATAAAGAAAAAAGAGAAAAAAACTTAAAAGAAATAGTATCAAGCAATTCAACTGCTGAATAGACACTCTTTTTCAGGAGAGTAGGAGGCTATCCAGGGAACTGACTTAATTTCAGTTTGCTCTCTACTGCTTTGCTATCTACTACATCACAGACACAGTACAAAGGCCCCTTTCAGATGCCAATCCATTCTCTGGGACTCTATAGCCTCCAAAACTGTAAGGAATAAATTTACTTATATGTTTGGGTTTTTTTTTTTTATGTATCTATGTAATTTACTCAGGCCATGGAATTTTGTTATAGTCTCAAAAAATGAACCAAGACAGGCAACTGTTAAAAGTACTAACAGTAATTTCTAATGCTCTTTTGACAGACCATTTGGGGCAACTATCACTAACTAAACAGTATGGCCTGAGAATTAGCTCAGCAGTTAAGAGCACTGGCTGAGGGCCTAGGTTTGATTCCCAGCACCCACATGGCAGATCACAATTGTCTGTAACTCCAGTTTAAGGGGATCCAAAGCCCTCTTCTGGCTTCTGTGGATACTGCATACATGTATACAAACATATATCAAACCAGGCATCCAAACACATTTTAAAAGTTAAAATAAAAATAAAATTTAAATAAAACAGAGACTCATAACCATTACTTAATATGTTGATGTTTTAGTAAGATACAAAAATACAGTTAGAGGCTAAATAATATTTTCATTTTTCCCTAAATTAGTAAACAGTGTGTTCAATAATTTCCTGTACATTACATCTCAAGCACTAAAAGAAACAAAACTTATCTAATGAAGTAGAAAAGATTATTAATTAACAAATAGGCACCTTACTAATTTAATTTAGTGAGTTTATTTTGTATTTAAAAAGTAGAATACAACTTAGCTATGATTTATGTAAAAATACTTCTGAAATACACTTTCATTGTAAAACTAGGCACTCACAAATATCACCCGCTATTTCTTACAAGTATCTTTTAAGGGTCTAAATTTAATGACAAGAACTTTAGATCCCTTACCTGATATCTTCAGACAGGAAAGAGCAATCACTGGCTTCATAACTGTAAATGATGGATCCAGTGAATTCTAAGAATGGGAGATCATCTTCCAGAACACTCTTCTGAATACATGCCTTGAGTTAAGCACAATTCAAAACAGGCATAAATAAACATCACAGTTGATAATAAGTTTTCACTGAAATAATAAAGTCCATTGAAGAAATTTATAGCATTAAGTTTTATATTTTAGAGTAAGAAGCCATAGGTCAGTTTAACAAAAGCAAAGCTGTAAAATTATTTTTCCATTCCATTCTATTTTCAAATTTCTAATCTTATTTTCATAAAATCACTTAATTTATTTGTTTTTTCCTGATAATTGTATTAACATCCTAGATGCAATAATGTGGCCTTAAAATGCTGGTGGCCAATTACCAGATCTTAAGTCTCCAAGGACTTGAACTACTTTAACCAAAAATTCACCACCATTAATATTGTCTAAATTATTATAGGAATTGGAACAAATCAACAACATCAATCATGAAAACTAAATACAGAAAAAGAAAAAATAAATTAGGGATTTTCATTTTATAAAACTGACTTAAAATTGAGTCCCATTTACCTTTCGACAACTGATTCATTCACACAACAGAAAGTTTTTCCTAAACAATGACCTGATGCTTAAAAGCAATGGGATGACTCACTGCACAGTCAAATTCAAACAAAATTTCCCATCTGAACAAATAATCAATGAACAATTACCTTCTTTTCTTCTGTAGCACATCTTGCTTTCAGTGCGGACATCCATTCAGGAAATTTCCTCTGCAGTGAAGTGGCTTCCATTGTATTTTAGTTCATCTTTGAAATACCCTAGTTGCAAATTCTGACAATATCTATGGATAAATGTGACATTTGACAGGAAACTCAGAGATAGCCCCCACGTATGGGACTGAAAAATGAAACCAACGTACATAGTTTGTGTAAGATATAACACCTAGCCTCAGAACAGAACTTGAACTACAAAGAAACAAATGTAGTAATTCAAGCTTACTAACTATGCATTATTTCTTCCTTTTAAAATAAACTGGCCATTTTAATTGAGTTCTATGGTTGTAGCAGTTTCAAAATTCTAATATGCTATGGCTTTGTTCCTTCAAAAGAATAACTTTTATCTCATTAATAAAGAGAATCCTTGAATATATGAAGTACCACATTTTTTCAGCATCTTTGATTTTCTACAGAATCATCTCTCCTAAGGACTAAGTTGACTGAGCCAACTGTTAGATTTACTCACAAATCTACTTGAAGATCCAGTTCTGAAGACATAAAAGCTCTTCTATATTAAAGACTTTCACTATGCACTTGGCTGAGGAAGTGAGAGGCTCCCTAAAAAGAAAAGACTTTCTTGGAGGATCTTTATCTTAATCTGTTACTAATTTTGAGGACTTTCTAGAATATAATCCAGACTTCAAGTATGAAAACTCCTAATACATTATTTTTAATAATAAAATGAATCTATATGCCTACTTGATTTTTACTAAACTCAAGGAGTAAATTCCTCAAGCCTGAAGTTAAGTTCCTCTTACCGGAATGTCATGTGGGAGTAGAGTTTTAAATACATTGGTGAAGAGTCTCCTGATGAAATATGCAGAAGTAAAGTGATCACAGCAACCATTTGAGATTTAGGGGCAGCCTACTAGACTTGGCACTAATCAACAATATAAAGGAATTTTTCTTCCTTTTGTTAGTTCTGTGAGAATTACATACAAAGTGTCTTGATCATATTCATTCCCCTTCCCCCCTCTTCTCAGATCCACCCCACTTCCTACCCATCAACTCTAATGTACTAAGACAAACTCATGTAAAAATACGTACTTTATAAACCTAAAGCATCTTTTAACTGTTAGTGGTTACGTGCCTATTTGCCAAAATTTCAAAGCCCCTGACAACAGTCAAAAGTTGGTGACAAATTACAGATGTATGACCTGTTATGGATGTATGACCTATTCATGTTTTATTGGTGTACATACAATTAGGTTCCACTGTGGCATTTTTCAAGAAAATTTTGTCTTTGTTATTTCTCTTCTCACACTCCTTCTCCCGGACCTCTCCCTGTTCCCTAACTCCCTACTCCTTGAGCCCTGCCACCACAGTAGCCTGCCTTCTGCTTTCAGGCTTTGTTGGCTAGATTTGTCAAGCTGACACAGCCAGAGGTACCTGAGAAAAAGGGAAACATAACTGAGAAAACACCTCCATAAGACTGGCCTATGGGCAAGCCAAGGGGGCATCTTCTTACTTAGTTATAGATGTGGACTCTGGGTTTGCTTTTATTTGGCTGTCACTGTGTCCTGGTCTTCCCTCTTGGAGTAAGAAAGTTACTTATTTTGATTTTAGAGGAAACCCACAGTTAAGAGACCTTGGGTATTTTAAAGAAACTTTGTAATTTTAGAGGAATTTTGGATATTTTAAAGAGACTTAACTCTTAAAGTTTTTGAATTCTTAAAGAATATAGAACTTTTGGGCTGGAGAGATGGCTCAGCCATTAAAGGCTAGGCTCACAACCAAAAATATAAGAATATAGAACTTTTAAAGCTATTTATGCATTATATTATGATATTAATATGAGATCTTGAGGATGAACAAGAAGGGAAAGGTTGTTTTAATAGTAAGGTATTGGTGTGTCAGGTTGACAAGGGGTCAATTGTCCTGGCTACTTTATTGTCAACTTGACACAAGCTAGAGTCATTTGGGAAGAGGGACTCTCAATTGAGAAAATGCCAGGTGGTGATGGCACATGCCTTTAATCCCAGCACTCAGGAGGCAGAGCAAGGCGGATCTCTGTGAGTTCAAGGCCAGCCTGGTCTACAGCGAGAGATCCAGGACAGGCACCAAAGCTACACAGAGAAACTCTGTCTCAAAAAAAAAAAAAATGGCTGTAAGAAGGCATTTTATTAACAAATGATTGCTGTGGGAGGGCCTAGTCAGTTGTGGGTGGTGTCATCCCTGGGCAGGTGGTCCTGGGTGTATAAGAAAGCAGACTGAGCAAGCCGTAAGGGGCAAACTAGTAAGCAGTGCTCCTCCATGGCCTCTCCTTCAGTTCCTGCCTTGAGTACCTGCCGACTTTCCTCACGGCGGGAGTGTGAACTGAGAGTTGGAAATTATACCCTTTTCTACCCCGAGTTGCTTTTGGTGATGGTGTTTTATCACAGCAATGGAAACCCTAACTAAGACAGTGCCCCATGTGACCTTTTGCCCTCTGCCCCTTCTCGACATTTCCTGTCCCCCTTTTATGGTCCCTACATCATTTTAGAACCTCTCTCCACTCTCATGTCCACAATTTACATACTCGCTATGGAGAAAAGAACAGCAATGAACCGTTAAGCAAGTACCTCTAGGGTACACTAAACAACCTTTGAGGTATATTCCCAGGAATGGCACAGCTGGGTTGTGCTGTGGGATGGTCTGTATGTCAAATTGCTCTGATTGGTCAATAAATAAAACACTGATTGGCCAGTGGCTAGGCAGGAAGTATAGGCGGGACTAACAGAGAGGAGAATTGAGAGAACAGGAAGGCAGAGGGAGACACTTCCAGCCGCCGCCATGACAAGCAGCACATGAAGATGCCGGTAAGCCACGAGCCATGTGGCAAGGTATAGATTTGTAGAAATGGATTAATATAAGATATAAGAACAGTTAGCAAGAAGCCTGCCACGGCCATACAGTTTGTAAGCAATGTAAGTCTCTGTTTACTTGGTTGGGTCTGAGCGGCTGTGGGACTGGCAGGTGACAGAGATTTGTCCTGATTGTGGGCCAGGCAGGAAAACTCTAGCTACAGGGTTGTATACAAGTTCTATTTTTAACTTTTTAATAACCCACTGAGCCCAGTGACTATTGCCTATATGTGTATGAGTGTGGGGCCATCCCCTGGAACATGGACAACCTACCAGTGGCCACACTCCCAAAGAAAAATTACTCTCTCTCCCCCTATCAGGAGCCATCAATTCCCAGTATCGCCTCACTAGGAGTGAGCCCCAGTTAGCGTCTCCCCTATCTATACATGCTAGGACTCTGACTGGCTTGATCTTCTGTAGGTTGTATACAGGTAAACACAAGCTTCTATGAATTGATCCATGAAACATCTCTGTCATGAGCAGAAGACAGAATTTCATAGCACACACACCCCAATATGGTCTGTTGGTAAAGTATATCAGTATAGAGTTAGAAAATAAGTCTGTGCTGCACTCAGAGTAGATCACGGGCAAAATACCAGAGAACTAATTCAGCAAATGACCTTTACAAAAGTGATGTAATTCAGCACAACGTTGAAGCCAAAATAGACCTCAGTAACTAATCTGCAGATGGGGAACACTAGGATCATTTTAATTTGAAATACCTATTTACGTACAAAATTGGGTCTAGATACTACCAGGCAAAGAATTTAGAAGTAAATTTGTTTACAAAACCATTATCTTGTGGCTAGAAAGATGGCTTGGCAGCTAAGAGTTCCTACTCCTCTTACAGAGGACCCACTCCCAACACCCAGGTTGGGCAGCTCACAACTGCCTGTGACTACAGAGGGATCTGATACCCTGACCACCAAGGGCACATGGATGCATTCATAAAATATCTAATAAGAATGTAACTTCTGGTAAAAGCTTGGTTTTGGTTTTGTTTTGTTTTGTTTTGTTTTTTTAATGTGTTTTGTTTCATGTTAGTTAATTTGTCTGTATTGTTCCAAGGCGGTTTCCTTTGAGACTAGTCTTGAACCCACAATCTTCATGTCTTATCTTCCCGGGTGGTGGGATTCTAGGTATGCACCACCATAACCAGATGTTTTTATATATTAGTTGCAAAATGTGCCTCATGATAGCTAAATTTAGTAGACTTTTTGTTTAAGAATGGTAGAACTAGCAAATAAACATTAATAAATTACCCGTCAAAATTATAAATTATGTGTCAAAAAATACACCTTAAGAGATTCTATCTAACAGCAATGAGATGGTTAAGAGAAGTTGTTGGGCATCATTTCTAGTTTAGCAAATAAAAATCATACCAGGAAGATTTCAAATTTAATTCAGAACAAACAAAAACTGGCCAGCTCTAAACATGACATCTCTATCACACCCCAGGCCAAGGCTTAGGGATCATTGCAGAGGAGGAGGCAGAAAGATTGCTGACAGGGTCCTTGTCTGCATGAACTCATAGAGGCTGTGACCTCATGCACAAGACCTGCAAAACAAGCCAGCCCAATCCCAGCATGAATAGGGAAGGGCTTGTGAAGTCCCACCCACAGCTAAAAAGCTACTGTCAACTAATGGTTGCTGGGGGAACAAGAATAAGGATGCAGTTCCTGACAGGCAGTCGTCCTAAACATCTTAGGTGGTCCTAAATCCATGCATATAGAGGCAGCAAAAGGAAACTCGGTGTGTTTAAGAATGAAAGGAAGAGAGAGAGAGAGAGAGAGATGGAAACAGAGAGAGACAGAAAGAGAGAGAGAGAAGAGGAAAAGAAAAAGAAAAAAGGAGAGCACATGAAATTGGGAGGGAAATGGGGGAGGGTAGGATTTGGAGGGAGACTGGAGGGTAGATTTGATCAAAACACATTATATGCATTATGAAATTCTCAATTTAAAATGTAAAAAAAAAGTTAAGATCACATTTTCAAATGAGTTAAGAAGGGGTAGCTTTTTAATTACTTGAATTTTAAGCTATACTCTAACCCACCCTACAACAAGAGCTCAGGGGCATGTTTTCTCCATTTAGAATTGAGCCATCTTCTAGAGAACCAACACTTAATGCCAGTCTCAAGAGAAAGTTGGGTTTCATTGGATGAGCTGAGAGATTTCTTTGTTCCTCAAACCTTTAGCTAAGGTAAGGAAATGAATACCTTCTGTTAACATGGTAATTGCCTTGCCTGATTGCTTGAGGGCTAAACTAAATAAGACATCCCAATGTTTTCTAACAGCATCAAAAAAGGGAGAAACTGTTAATTAAGTTAAACGACCAATATCATCATTTCTAGTATAAGATAAAATTGTTACTAAATAACATTAATATCTAATATACAATTATTCAACAATTAGCTGATAGGCAGTTAAACTGCTTAATGTGGAAATTGTTTCAATAATTACCTAAATGGTTCAATTTTATTTTGGTAGTAGAAATTCTCATTTCTTAATAAAAAATGTAAAAATGTTTATTACTCTGAAATCTGCTAACCAAATGTTAGGGAAAGGTAGTTGTATATTTATGCTATAATTTTAATTTCTCACTATGGATTGTTATGATATTTTACTATGGCCAATAAGTTCACACTGAGTATGAAAAAGAAGACTATATGAACATCACTGTGCACCAAAGAAGAGGTTCCTCCAAAAAAAAAAAAAAAAAACCTAAAAACAGAACTAATATACAGTGTAGCTCTACCACTCCTGAAAACATACCTGAAGGAATGAGAGTCAACATGTAATAGACTGTACACTTACATGTATCACAATATTCATAGTAGCCAAGTTATGGAATCAGAATAGATATTCACAAACAAATAAATGGATAAAGAATATGTGGTGATCCTAGCTTGCTTCTCTGCTGCTGTGATAAAACACTGACCAAAGCAACCTGAAAGGGGAAAGGGTTTCTTTTCTTTGCCTTATAGGTTACAGTCCATTATCAAGGGAAGCCAAGGCAGGACCCTAAAGGCAGGAACCCAAGAAGACCATGGAGGAATGTTGCCTACTGCCTTGCTCCCTCTGACTTGCTCAGTCTGCTTTCTTATATACCAGAGGATCACCTGACCAGGGTTGGCACCACCCAGAGAACTGAGCCTTCCCACATCAATCATGAATCAAGAAAATGTTCCACAGACTTGCCCATAGACCAATCTGATAGGAACAGTTCCTCAACTAAAGTTCCCTCTTCCCAAGTAACTACAATTTGTGTCAAGTTGACAAAAACTTGGATCTAGAGCAAAGAATTGATCAGCAGTTGAGATCACTTGCTGTTCTTGCTGAGGACCTGGGTTCAGTTCTCAGCATCCACATGGTAGCTTCAAAACCATCTCTAACTCCAATTCCAGGAGATCCAGCATCCTCTTCTGATGTGTCTGGGTACCAGGCAGGCACATAAAATGCAAATAAATCTTAAGCGGGGAGTGGTGGAATATACATTTAATTCCAGCACTTGGGAAGCAGAGACAGGTAGATCTCTATGAGTTCAAGGCCAGCCTGGCCTACATAGTGATTCTGGGCCAGCCAAGGGTTACATTAAGTAAGACCCTCTATCTAAACAAATAACTAAAAACTAACTAGCACAGTGGTCAATATACATATAACAGCGTATAATTCAATCACAAAAAAACAACAAAATCATGTCATTTGAAGGAAAATGGATAGAACAGGACATCATGGTGTAAAGCTCAGAGAAGACAAATATTGTATGTTTTTCTCACATTCTAGAAGAGAAAAAAGTGACATGAAATAGAAAGGACTATTTGGGACAAGGAAGACCAGCGGAAGGATGACAGTAAAAGGCAATAGTGGTATATGACCAAAATACATTATAAACCATGTGTGAAATACATGTATTAATATATAACTAATACAGGTCCTATTGAAACCTACTATTATGCACAATTAATATATGCTAGTAAAAAAAAAAGACAAAAACAGAATATGGATACAGACAGAGATACCAAACCCAGACAAAAGAAACAAAGAATAAATTTTTTTCATCAACAGTTAACTTATGGGGGAATGTCTTTCTGTATGCTGTGAAATATGCTGCTCTGACTGGTTGATAAATAAAGCTGTTTGGCCAATGATGAGGCAGAATAAGGTTAGGCGGGACATTCTAACTAGAGAGGAAGAAGGAGAAAGACAGAGCAGAGGAGACACTGCCAGCCACTGCCATGAGAAGCAAGATGTAAAAGTACCAGTAAGCCACAAGCCACATGGCAAAGTATAGATTAATAGAAATGCATTAGTTTAAAATGGCTGCCATGGCCATAGTTTAAAAATAATATTAACCTGTGTGTATTTATTTGGGTCCGAGCGGATGAGAGAGATTTGTCCTGACCACAGGCCAGGCAGGACACAGGAAAACTTTCAACTATAGTTACCCACAAAATTGTTTATACATTGATTAGTCTCTTAAATGATAAATTCAAAAAAAAGAAAGAAAGTAAGACTCATTTACCCAATATTTCACTTTTATCCATTGGTCCTGAGTCAGAGTACTGAATTTTTTTTTTAAGATTTATTTATTTATTATGTATACAGTGTTCTGACTACATGCATGCTTGCAGGCCAGAAGAGGACACCAGATCTCATTACGGATGGTTGTGAGCCACCATGTGGGTGCTGGGAATTGAACTCAGGACCTCTGGAAGAGCAGTCAGTGCTCTTAACCACTGAGCCATCTCTCCATCCCCCTGAATTTTAATATGATTCTATTCTCTTTTCTCTATAACTACACACAAATTATATTTAGGAAGCATCCAACTACAATCTAATCATTTTCATGTTCTCATCCAACTATTCATGGATACAGAAAGGAATACAAGAAAAGGAATTTCAATGACTGGTGGATTCATAAAACTGGGTAAGTAAAAGAACAATATAACACAGAAAACTTATAAACCAGAGCAACTTAAAGGCTCCAGCAATTCAGTTTGGCTATCATGGGTCCTAATTCTGGTTAGACAATTTGGATTCCACCAACACAATTAACTTATTTTTACTGCAAAGCAACTTCTAACAAAAATGGTTTCAGGAGCTGAAATGATTGTCATGCAAACATGAAGATCAGAGTTTACACCGCCAGCACTCACATTAAAAAACAAACAAACAACAACAACAAAAAAAAAAACCACCTGGGTACTGTGGCACACATTTCAAAAAAAAAGAACCATGATCCCTGTATTCCTGGAGGGTGACCTGGAGCTTGGTGACCAGGCCATTGACCCTGGTCTCCACATATGTGCAGGCACAAACACAAATGTGTGTTTGAAATTTAACAACTTTTTACATTTTTCAGTTTAATGAGGAAAAATGAAATGTGCAGGAAAAATAGATGGACCTGGGAAATAGAATACTGAGTGAGATAACACAGACTCAGAAGAAAAAAAGCCACACGTTCTCCCTCACACACAGATCCTAGCCTATAATATACACATGTATGTTGTTCGAATCTTAGATGGTCTTTTAATAAAAAAAACTCAGAGCCAGATATTGGGGTGAAAGCTGGAAGATCAGAGAAGCAGAACAAGCCACAGCCAACCTCACCTCGCCAACTCCTCAGCCAATCCTGTTTCCTCAGACTGAAAGCCTCTGAGTCCTCACCGGAAAGGATCTCTGCTGAACTGCTTTAGTTCCTGTTTCCTCACACCTTATATACCTTTCTCTGCCCAGCCATGTCACTTCCTGGGATTAAAGGCATGTGTGCTTCCCAGTACTGGGATTAAAAGTGTGTGTGTGCCACCACTGCCTGGATGCTTCCAGTGTGGCCTTGAACTCATGGAGATCCAGACAGATCTCTGCCTCCCAGTGATAGGATTAAGGGTGTGTGCCACTGCTGTCTGGCCTCTATGTCTAATCTAGTGTGTGGCTCTGTCCTCCGATCCCCAGGCTAGTTTATTAGGGTCCACAATATTACTACACATGTACATCTCTAAACAGTTATATAAGTGAGTACATCTAAAAATCTAGAAAGGAAGCCATGGGAGAGCAACACTAGGCGATGAGGAGGGATGGAAAGAAGACAAAGGGGATGGAGAATGAAAGAGAAAGAGTCTGGAGGGAGGAGGGAAGAAGGGCAGAAAGAGGGACCAAAAAGATGAGAGGCAAGAGAACCACAAAAACTCCTCTTATTTAAATATGTCATAATGGTAGCTAACACATTTATATGCTGATTTAAAAAATGAAAACAAAATCTGACCTTGATTTCTTTTAATCTGTTATATTTGCATATTTTCAGAAAATGAGACTGTACATATTGGCTACACTTACAAGCAACTAGTATGCATATTGATGTACACATATACAAACCTATAGATTACTTTAAAGATATATAAATAGGAATGAGACAGGAATGAGGAAAACAGAGTAACTAAGAAATCTATAACAAAGTTCCCATTAGATTCCTTAATTAAATAGATCTTAAGACTTTCACTAACCTATCATAGATTTTTGCTAGTCTTAATTTCCCTCCAAACAGCCCAAATTGGAAAAAAAGGAAAGAAAACCTAAATAAAACCACCTATTAGCACTCAACCATGGTAAGTCAAAGCAATTCTGAGCAGTAACAGGATGGTTTCTGAGATACCTATTTCTTTTAGGTCTCTAATAAATTTTCCTGTCAAATATTATATAAGACACAGCTTTGTATTAATAAGGGCCAACTAAAATAAGGTGCAAATGTAAATCAATCAAATGCAAGACAACGAAATTACAAGGCTAGCAACAAAGAAAAAGGAAAAGGACTCTCTTCTTTTCTGCTCTCCTCTCCCCTCCCCCCATCTCCGTCTCCCCCCTCCTCTCTCTCCTCTGCTTTCCCCTCCTGACCCTCCCCTTCCTCCCCTCCTCTCCCCCTCCTGCTCTCTCTCCTGTGTCATGGTAAGGTGCTGCACTGCCCATAAACCAGAAAGATGACTGGACCTGAACTGAATCCATGGCACAGGGAAATGCTTTAGAACTGAATTTCACTGTCCAACTAAATAATTCATTATTTTTAATGAATTTCCTCTGTTCTGCGAGTGGCTTTAGCAACTCAGCTAAAATCAATCATTATAAACTGGGAAACAGCAGAGAAAGTTTTCAAGTAAGTCCATTTCAAACTTGCTTAGGTGTCTACTTTTCTTCTTAAATTTATTACTCTTACTTCACAAAGCCTGAGATGAAATTTTATAGGTCTCATTTTTAAGTGGACACTCATGGTTGCCTAGACAGCATCCATTCTGCACTAGACTCTCTTTATCACACCAATAAATTTAATTCAGAAAATGTACAGTTACCTATTAAGCCAGTTCCTATAGTGGCCCAATTGGCCTAATTCCCCTTTGCACAGTGACTCAGAAACTCAGGCCTAAGATCAAAGCCATAGCATGCATTTGGTTTAAGAACAAAATACATTATTCAAGTCCAAACAGACACAAGAGCCATTTTTGAGATTGCTAGGGCTATCTCTAAGAATAAAAGCCTTGCTCTTTCAAGAAAATGACCCAACATGATGACTTCTAATTGAGACTGTAAAGCTCAGACCTTCTACAACCACTTTGCTACCATGAATGAAGCTGACATGGGGTAAAAGCCAGAAATAGCC
>CABHPP010148114.1:0-34359 GCA_902168425.1 Peromyscus attwateri | reverse complement strand
TCTGGGTCTGTGGATGGTAGCCTGATTATTTTTTACTTAACAACTAATATCCATTTATAAGTGAGTAAATACCATGCTATTCTTTCTGCATCTTGATTGCCTCATCAGGATGATGTGTTTCAAGATCTTTTTTTTTTTCAAATTGCCTCCAAAATCCATGATGTCACTGTTTTTAACAACAAAGTAATACTTCATTGCATAAATGCACAACATTTTCTTTATCCCTTATTTATTTGTGTCACATCTAGGTTGTTTCCAGCTTCTAGTTATTATGAATGAAGCTGCTATGACATAGTTGAGCAAGTGTCCTTGTGACAGGATGGAATATTTTTGGGTATATGCCCAGGAATGTTATGGTCTTGAGGTAGATAGATTCCCAATTTCTAAGAAACCAACATATTTATTTCAATAGTGGCTATACAAGTTTGAACTCCCACCAGCAGGGGAGGAGAGTTTCCTTGCTCTGCATCCTCACGAGCATGAGATGTCCCTTGTGTTATTGATCTTAGCCATTCTGACATGTATAAGATAGAGTTTATGAGTGATTTTGAATTTCATTTTACTGATTGCAAATGATGTTAAACATTTCTTTAAGGGCTGCTCAGCCATTTCAGATTCTCCTGTTGAGAATTCTGTTTAGATCTCTACCCCATTTTTAACTGAATTATTTAGTTTGTTAAAGTTTAATTTCTTGATTTCTTTATGTATTTTGGGTATCAGTGCTCTGTTAGATGTGGAATTGGGGAAAACCTTTTCCCATTCTGTGGGCTGCTGTAGGATGGTCTGTATGTCAAATTACTCTGATTGGTCAATAAATAAAACACTGATTGGCCAGTGGCTAGGCAGGAAGTATAGGCAGGACTAACAGAGAGGAGAAAAGAACAGGAAGGTGGAAGGAGACACTGCCAGCCACCGCCAGGACAAGCAGCATGTAAAGATGCCAGTAAGCCACAAGCCATGTGGCAAGGTATAGGTTTATAGAAATGGATTAATTTAAGATATAAGGAGAGTTAGCAAGAAGCCTGCCATGGCCATACAGTTTGTAAGCAATATAAGTCTCTGTGTTTACTTGGTTGGGTCTGAGTGGCTGTGGGACTGGCAGGTGAGAGAGATTTGTCCTGACTGTGGACCAAGCAGGAAAACTCTAGCTACAGTGGGCTGACTTTTTGTCCTATCGACGGTGTACTTTGCTTTACAAATATTAAGTTTCATGAAAATTTGTTAATTGTCTAACTTAGTGCATGAGCTATGTGTTCTGTTGAGGAGGTTGTCACCTGTGTCACAGAGTTCAAGGCTATTCATTGTGTTCTCTAGCAAGTTTGTGCAAGGTGATTGATATGGATTCTGCTACAAACATATATACAGCTAGATGAACATAATTTGTTGAAGATGCTTTCTGTTTCCATTTTTATATTCTGGATTTTTAATCAAAAATCAGTGGTCAATAAGTGTGTGGATTTATGTCTGAATCTTTGATTCAATGTCATTGATCAACATTTCTGTTTTTATGCCAAAACCATGAACTTTTTTTTTTACTGGAACTATGTAGTAGAGCTTGATTTCAGGGTTGGTGAAACCTCCAGGAGTTCTTTTATTTCATAGGATATTTTTACCCCTGTTTTTTTTTATTTTTTTCCATCTGAATATGAGTATTAGTCTTTCATGTTTGTAAAGAATTGTGTCAGAATTTTGATGAGGACTGCATTGAATCTATAGATTTCTTTTAGTAAGGTGGCCATTTTTACTATGTTAATCTTACTGATCCATAAGCATGGGAGGTCTTTCCATTCTGATATATTCTTCAATGTTCATCTTCCAAGTCTTGAAGTTTCTATCATACCAGTCTTTCTCTTGCTTGGGTAGAGTTACTCAAACATATTTTATATTATTTGTGTCTATTGTGAAGGATGTTGTTTCCCTGATTTCTTTCTCAGATCATTTGTCATGATAGGAGGGCCACTGATTTTTTTAAGTCAATCTTGTATCCAGACAATTCACTGATGGTACGTATCAGGTGTCGGTGTTCCCTGGTAAAATTTTTGAGCTTTCTTATTTAATTATCAAATCATTTGCAAATAGCAATACTTTGACTTCTTCCTTACCAATTTGTATCTTGATCTCCTTGAGTTATGTTGTTGCTCTAGCTAGTTGTTGCTAGATATATATGGAAAGAGTAGACAAGAGTGTGATGTTCCTGATCTTAGTGGAATTGCTTTGAGCTTCTTTCCATTTGTCTTGATGTCAGCTATAGGCTTGCTGTAAATTGCCTTTGTTATATTTAGTTACTTCCCTTTTATCCCTGATCTTTCTAAAGGGTTTTGAATTTTGTCAAAGAACTTTTCAGTATCTAAGGAGATGATCATGTGGCCACTTTTCTTTCAGTTTGTTTATATGTTGAGTTACATCGACAGATTTTCATATGGTGAACGATGTCTGCAATTCTAGGATGAAAACCACTTGATCATGGTAGATGATGTTTTTTGATATGTTCTTGGATTCGGTTTTTGAGTATTTTATTGAGTACTTTTGTATCAATGTTCATGAGCGAAATTGGTCTGTGATTCTCTTTCATTGTTGAGACTTTGTGTGGCTTGGGTATCAGGGTGACTCTGGCCTCAGAAAAGGAATTTAGTAATGTTCTTTCTGTTTCTATAATTACATAATTTGAGAAATTTGGGTATTAGGTCTCCTTTGCAAGTCTGGTAGAATTTCATGTTAAAACATCTGGCTCTGGGCTTTTTGTTTGTTTGTTTGGGAGATTTTAATGAATGCTTGTATTTCCTTAAGGGCTATAGATCTATTTAAGTAGTTTATTTTATCTGTATTTAGCTATGTTAAGTTGTATCTATTGAGAAAATTGTTCATTTCTATTTAATTTTCCAATTTTGTGGAGTACAGGTTTTTTAAGTATGACCTAATAATTCTTTGGTTTTCCTCCATGTCTGTTATGTCCATTTCTGGTTTTGTTTTGGAAATTCTCTGCCTTTTATTTGTTTTGGATAAGGGTTTGCCTTCCTAGTTTATTTTTTCAAAGACCCAACTCTTTGTTTCATTGGTTTCTTTTTTATATTTTTCTTTGTCTTTAATTTATTGTTTTTAGTTCAAGTTTGATTTTTCTTGCCTTCTACACCTCTTGTTTGTGTTTGATTCTTTTAGTTCAAGAGTTTTCAGTTGTGCTGTTAAGTTGCTAGTTTGAGATCTTTGCAATTTCTTTATGAAAGACTTACTGCTGTGAAATTTCCTTAAAGCACCACTTTCAATGTGTCCCATAAGTTTAGGTATGTTGTGCATTCATTTTCATTAAATTCTAGGAAGTTTAATTTCTTTATTTCTGTATTGACCCAGTATTAGTTGAATAGGGAATTGTTAATTTTCAAAGACTTTGTAGGATTTCTGCTGTTTCTGTTATTGTTGATATCCAACTTTAATCTGTGGTTGTCTGGTAGCATATAGAAGATTATTTCAATTTTCTTGTATCTGATTAGACTTGCTTTGTGACCAAGTACGAGTTCAATTTTTGAGAAGGTTCCTTGACATGCTAAGAAGGGATATTCTATTTGTGTTTGGATGAATTGTTCTGTAGATATTTGTTAGGTCTACATGATCCAAAACATCTGTTAGCTCCAGTATTTCTCTGTTTAGTTTTTTCTGAATGATCTGCCCATTGGTGAGAGTGGGTTATTAAAGTCTGCCACTATTTATGTGTGAGGTTCAACATGTGATTTCAGCTTCAGTAATGTTTCTTTTACAAATGTGTATGCCCTTGCATTTGTGACAATGATATTCAGAAATGAACTGTTATCTTGGTAAATTTCTCCTTTGATGAGTATGAAGTGCCCTTCACCATCTCTTTTGAATAATTTTTGTTTGAAGTCTATTTTGTTAGATATAAGAATGGCTATATTTGGCTGTTTGAAACCTGGGGCTTAGCAGAGACGCTTGGCTCAGCCTGGGAGGAGGGGACTAGACCTGCCTGGACTGAGTCCACCAGGTTGATCTCAATCCTCGGGGGAGTCTTTGCCTTGGAGGAGATGGAAATGGGGGGTGGGCTGTGGGGAGGGGGGCGAGACGGGAGGGGGGAGAATGGGGGAATCCATGGCTGATATTGAATTATATTGTAAAATAAAGTAAAAAAAAAAAAAAAAAAACAAAGAAACAAAACAAAACAAACAAACAAAAAAAAGAATGGCTATACCAACCTGCTTCTTAGGTCCATTTGCTTGGAAAATATTTTTCCTACACTTAACTCTGAGCTAATGCCTATCTTTAATGTTGAGGTATGTTTCCTTTATGAAGCAAAAGATGGATCCTATTTGCTTATCTGTTTGGTTTGCCTATGTCTTTTTGTTGGAGAATTGAGTCCATTCATATTGAGAGGTATTAATGAACAACAATTGCTAATTCTTGTTATTTTATTGTTGTTGGTTGTGGTGGTGGTGGTTTTATGTGTGTGTGTGCGTAATTTTGTGTGTGTGTTTTTCTGTGTGTGTTTCCATTTTGTGCATTTTGCTGGTGTGAGATTATCTATTTCCTTTGATTTGTGGGTCTAGTTAACTTTATTTTGTTGTTTTCCTTCTAATAACCTCTATAGGAATGAATTTGTTGGTATATATTGTTTAAATTTGACTTTGTTATCAAATACCTTGATTCATTCATGTATAGCAATTGAAAATATTGGTGGGTATAGTAGTGTGGGCCTGTATCCATGGCCACTTAGAGTCTCCAGGTTATCTGTCCAATTCCTTCTGGCTTTTAGAGTCTCCAATGAAAAGTCAGGTATAATTCTATCAGGTCTGTCTTTATATGTTACTTGGTCTTTTCCCCTTGTATCTTTTAATATGCATTCTTGTTCTGCATGTTTAGTGTTTTCATCATTATGTGGTGTGGGAAATTACTTTTCTGATCAAATTTATGTGGTGTTCTATAAACTTCTTGTACCCTTACAGGCATGTGCTTTCTTAGGTTAGGAATTTTTCTTCTGTGATTTTGATAAATATAATTTCTGTATTTTCTTGTTTTTCTATTCCTATTATACTTAGGTTTGATCTTCTCATACTTTTCCAGATTTTTTGGATGTTTTGTGTTAGGAATTTTCTTATATTTAATATTTGCTTTGACTGATGAATCTATTTTATTTAATAAGTATTCAACATTTGAGATTTTTCTCCTCCATCTCTTGTGTTCTGTTGATGATTCTTGTGTTTATAGTTCCTGTTCACTTACCCAGATTTTCCATTTCCAGAAATCCCTCAGTTTGTATTTTTTTTTATTGCTTCTATTTTGATTTTTATGTCTTGAGCAGTTTCCTTGACCTGGGTGTTTTTTGTTTACTTTCTTGTTTTCTTGGCATTATTTAAGGGACTTATTTATTTCCTCCAATTTTTGTTTGTGTTTTTCTGGATTTCTTTAAGGGATCTTTTCATTTCCTCTTTAAGAATCTCTATCATCTTCATGAAGTTGTTTTTAAGGTAGTTTTCTTGTGCTTCAGATGCACTGGAATATTCATGTGTTGCTATCATGGGATATCTGGACTCTGGTGGTATCATATTAACCTGAATGTTGTCATATAAATTCATACATATATAGATATAGATATATAGTAAGTTTTCAATGTTTTTCAAGATTGGATTTGTCCGTGTAGTTTTGGTGCCTGACCTGGATCTTGCTTTGTAGACCAGGATGGCCGCGAACTCAAAGAGATCTGCCTAGCTCTACCTCCTGAGTGCTGGGATTAAAGGCATGAGCCACCACCGCCCAGCTCATCAACTGTATTCTTACACTGACATTTATACATCTGGATTGAGTTGATTATAGATCTAGGTGCTGATTTCTGAGGTTGTCTTTTTGGATGGATGTTTTATTTCATTGTTTCTGTTTCTTCTTTGGTCTTCTTTCTTTGTGGCCTTGGTTTCTCATGGCTGGTGTGACCTCTAATCCAGGAGCAAATTTCCTTCCAAGTTGGAGGCTGTTCTGGCTTTCTTAGCCTGTGGTTCAGCATGGAGTCTCTGTTCTTTTAACTGTTGTGGCCTGTAGCTGAGAAATGGAAGTCTGCACAATTTGGCGTAGGGTCCTGGCCATTGGGAAGTTGGTGAGATAAGAGAGGGCAGAACTTGAAGTGAATCTTTGGTAGTCGAATCTAGTGAGTGGGTCACTTCATCTGGCGAGTGGGTCACTCACCCTTCATTAAGAGTTGTGTGGCCTGTACCTGAACAGAGGAAATACAGAGAAGTTTGGCATGCCAGAGTTGGAGACAAGTCCATGCTGCTGGGCCATTAATGGGGTTGAAGCAGTGTTGTTCAAATTCTAAATGGCTTTTTAATAAAAATATCCCAGAGCCTGATACTGGGGTGAAAGCAGAAATATAAAAGAAACATAGCAAGCCATAGCCACCAGCTCTACCTCACCAACTCCTCAGCCTGAAAGAGCTTCAGCTGAAAGGATTTCAGCTGAAAAAGCTTCCTCAGCTGAAAATGCCTTTAGACAAAAAGCTTTAGTTCCTGTCTCCTCACACCTTATATACCTTTCTCCACCCAGTCATGTCATTTCCTGTCTCAACCTTCTTACTGCTGAGATTAAAGGTGTGTGGTCTCAATTACTGGGATTAAAGGTGTGTGCCACCACTGTCTGGCTCTGTTTCTATCCTAGAATGAGTCAATCTTATATAATCCAGGGTGGCTTTGAACTCACAGAGATCCAGATGGAACTCTGCCTCCTGAGTGCTAGGATTAAAGGTGTGTGCCACTACTCTATGGACTCTATATTTAATCTAGTGGCTTGTTTTGTTCTCTGATCCTCAGGCAAGCTTTATTAGGGTTCACAATATATCACCACAGAGGAGACTGGTGGTGGAATAGGTCTTATGGAGCCAAACCTAGGTATTAAGAGAGTTCAGCTAACACGTAGGCCACTCAACTTTCTTCTGACTGGTATTGCCTGCACCTGAGCAGCAAAAGTCGACTGAAGTACAAAAATTAATTTTATAATAATGGGATGAAAATCTGGGAAAAAATTTTAAAAATATGGACCTTATTGTGAAACAGAATCTTTAAATTCTCTAAAATATATTTTTATTTTGAACCTTAACTATAGTTACATTATTTCCCCTTTCTCTTTGCTCCCAAGATCCCTTTCTATATATACTCCCCAATTGTTCCCAAATTAAGAGCTTCTCTTTCTTTGACTTTAAACACACACATACACACACACACACACACACACACACACACACACACACACTCACACTAAATATATAAATACAACTTGATTTGTCCATAAAATGTTACTTGTATGTATTCTTTTTCAAAGCTGACAAATGATATTGGATGGCCAATTGGTAAGTTAATCCCTGGAGAAGAGTATTTCTTCTGTTCTTAGTATTCATTGGTTGTGTGTAGCTGTCTGTCTATGGTTGAGGCCTCATGAGATTCACCCCTCCCATGTTTGCATGTCTATTAATATCACCCTGGTTAGGTCTTATTTTGGAAGCCACATTGATGAGACTTCATGGGTGAAGCTTCTCTGACATTTCTAGGAGATGTACTATCACAGAAATCTTCCTGTTCCTCTGGCTCTTATAATCTTGCCAACCTTTCTTGCACTATGATTCTTGAGGCTGAGGTGCAGTTATTATATTGTAGATGGATTAGATGAGGCCAGGCAACACATGGCCTCTTGTTCTCAGCATTTTTGTTTGTTATAGTCCTCTCTAATGGACTCCATCTGTTGTAAAGCACATTTCCCTGATGACGTGTGAGGCCGATGCTTATCTGTGGTTGTAAGGATATAAATTTGCCATGTGGTTAGGAATCATGCGGGTTTAATAACATGATAGTACCAGATTCTCCTCTAAGACTCATGACCTCTCTATTTATGAGTAGTTGGCTCCATGTCAAGAACCAGAAATGAATTTCTTCTACAAAACAGTAATATTTCCAAATTCTTTTATGCAGCCATTATTAAGCTGAAAACAAGGTCAGACAAAAATGTATTTTGGCACAGACATGCTCTTTTAAGGATTCTACCACCAATTGGTGCATGGTAAATTGGAATAACCATTTCCCATATGAGCTAGGCTAAAGAGGATTGGTAAAGCTTCCCTTTGGATTCTGAGAGTTTGTGATTAAATAAACTATGTGTGAGAAGACTGACAAGAAGTCTTCCTCAGCTGAGATATTAACAGCCTGTGACTGCTCACATACAGACAGCTGCTATGGAGAAAAGTCACATTTTGCCATGGGTTGTACTTAGTGAATATGATGAGGTTCCACGTTGCAGTGGTAGCTGTATAAGAGAACACCACCCCATCTAAAATTCACTGTATGTGTGTCTGTGAGTCTGTCCTTTCTTCATTCCATTACCCACTTATCCAGGGTTCTAGGACACAAGCTGCATGAGACCTGACAAAGGGCTCAGAGCATAAGCCAGCTCCTCAGCAGGCTTCAAATAAGAGCAAAATAAAACACCCAGCATGTTGTTCTTTCAGGCATTTAGTCCCCAGCTTTAGAAAAGTAACTTATACAGACTTAATATACCAACATTACTGAGAAGTATAAAGCAGGAAATTTTAGATGTATTAGATATATTTATGAGTGTTTATGAACATAGAATGTGTTACTCATAACATAAGCAGTCTTATGCTATACATTGAATATCCATCAATAAACTCCAATTATTGATGAATAACATAAAAGTAAACTTTATTTTAAAACTGTGCATAGGAGCACAGGAGAGGAGAGTATGGACTGGACATCCCTTTCAGTGGTTAGCACTCACAGCCTCTTACTCTCAGCACTCTGAGTGGTTATGCATCTCTCAATTGACTGATGCCCATTTGCAAAAAGAATATTCTTGGATGAAGGTTTAGAGCTGCCCAAGTGTATGGTTATAAACATAGTACCAAGAAGACAACTTGACAACATGATAACAAAACAAAATAACATAGCAGGTTCTACGTTAAGGTTATGATTTACCAAGCCATGGTCTTTTATCCAAGATGACAGTGTCAGGCATGAAATTCACTCTTGTAAAATAGGTCTCAAATCTGTTCAGGAATCATTTACCCTTTCTATATGTGCATGAATGGGCACATCTTGTTTGGCAGGTCAGTACTGAAGTATGAAGGATCCAGCAAGAGGTAAGAGCAATGATGTTATTTCCCCTGAAAACCCACATAGTATCTTCTGGCAATATGAATGCGATCCAGCAGAGATGCTTCCTGGTCAGTGTTCAAGAGGTTGAGAGAATCTGTGTTTGGAATATTCAGGGAGAAAATAATGATCACAGTAGGCATCTTTGAGGAATCTGTACAGATGGGTTTGCTGAATTTCACACTAAAACAGTATTTGAGTACCTGCTTTGTCAGCCTGAAAATGTCCATCAGTAGATGTTGTGATTTGAGGCTGGGATGACGCTGTTGGGTCTGCAGTTTCTCCCCATCTGGACATTCCTACACTGTTGCCCAGGGGATATTAGAACATAAGATGGCAATTGTTTTCTATTAAATCTTATATTATAGGATATTAATTATACAAAATTATGGGTCTCTACAAATGGCTATTTCCAAGGACAGGCTCATATGTATCAAACAGTTCAAAATCTAACACCCATGTGTCTGAGAAGACCCATTGCATAGTGGCAGCTATCACCTTGTCTATAACTAAGCATAGGAGGTCCTTGAATTCAGAGCAGCTGGCATTTATCAAATATACTCTATAAAGCCTGAGGAGTTCTTTGCATTATAGTCCAATATCTGAGGTCACAAACAAATTCAGAATCCTCATGCAGTCATTATCAAAACATTATCTATTTCTACCATCTTTCTATCCCCACGACATAGAGAAATTCACTATATATTCATCATCCCTTCTAGTTCCCACACCTTCTCATATCTATTGTGCCACAACTTCATCTTATCAGCATTTTGGAAACATCTTTATTTAGCCCAAGCACTAAGGAGTGATCTTCCTAAACTTCAGTCCATTATCCAACATTCATGTTTTCCATTCCCTTCTTCTATGCCACCAAATACTTACAGATTCCCACATATACTACATCCTCCATGTCCAAGATGCAAATGCTGTGATGCTCAAGTTTTAGGGATTGTCATCTCCTCCATGACCTTACTTTACACTATTGACCTCTGACCCATGACTGTACAGTCCTTATCAATTATTTTCAGATTCTTTTAACCAAATCATGTCAAGTTCTTTTTTCTGTCCTCTGTAGCTCAATGAATTTTCTTGTTTTAACATATCTTCCATTCTCATGTCTAACATAAACTCACAAGTTTTAATTTTTAATGATTGAAAAAGTAAACCATAATAGTTGTCACTGCTTGTTTTGTCTGAAGCAAGAAAAGCCATGCCTGCTCCTGATCTAGCAGTGATAAACATCACAACCTGTACTTCAAGGGCAGTCTTCACTACATAGCTAATGGAAAATCAGCAAGGGTTATATTAGATAACTTCCCAACCTAACCACACACATGCTGTTCGAATTTTAGATGGTCTTTTAATAAAAAAATTTATTAAGTGGGTTTTATTAAGTCTATATTATTTATGATGAAAGGCTGTCAGATTTTTGTTAAAAGAACTTCTGATGTCAGGGCTAGCAAATGGGCTGTCTCCATCTTCTCCCTGTGTTCAGATTGGAGGGAATCCTGATGAATTGGAGGTGGAAAGAGGATAAAGAGATGGAGAGAATGGATGACACAGGAGAACATGGTCCTCTAAGTCAACTGAGAAAAACTCTTAGGAACTTACTGAGACTGAAAGAAAAAGCCCTGGGTATGCCCAGGTCTGCACCAGGTCCTCTGTGTATACATCATATCTTTCAGTTTAGTGTTGTGGGATTCCTGATATGTGAATGAGTGGATCTCAGATTCTTGTGCCTTCTCTTGGGCTATTTCCTATTGTGTGTTTGCTTGTCTATCTTCCATGTGATGGTTTTTGTTTTATCTTACTATATTTTATTTTGTTCTGTTTGCATGTTATATCTTAGAAGCCTTTTATTTCCTAATAACAGATAGGGAATGGATGTGCATGGGAGGGAAGATGTGGGGAGAATTTCCAGGTGTCAAGGGAGGTGAAAATGCAATCAAGATGTATTGTATGAAATTAGAGGCTATTTTCTATTTTTTTTCAATTCAATTTTTTATGGATTCTTTGTGGATTTCACATCACGCATCTTGATCCCACTCATCTCCCCATCCCTTTCTATCCAACCTCTAAGTTTGCAACCTCCCCCAGGATAAAATAAAATAATTTTTAAAAAGAAAAAAAATTTGTCATGGAAGCTATATTATGACACAGTGAGTCACACAGTATACAATTAATGCAAATATAATTACTTGCAAGTGTTCATTGCAATACATCATTGGTCTGGATTTTACTACATCATTGGTCTCTGGTTTATCCTACATCATTGGCCTCTGATTTTTCCTACATCACTGGCCTCTGGTGTGTGCTACACCACTGGACTCTGGTTTTTGATACATCATTAACACTGGACACTCACTGGGGCTCCTCTTGGATATCCTGCTGTTGTCCTGTATCATGGAATTCTTGCAATTTTGTGTCTTCATGACTGGCCCCTTCACCTGCTCCAGTTGGTCATAGGTGTGGTGGATGATGGGATAGACAACCCATGGTTCTGGATTGCTGCTGGATTGGTTATCCCACTAGCTCAACCTCAACTCCAGGATTAGCTCTCCAGCACCAACCTGACTGTTTCACCAATGCTATATAGTAAGTAGGAAGGATCAGGTCCTGCTCTGTGGGGCATACATGGGCTGCAAAGAGGGTGCTGAAAGAAATTTAGACAAATAGAGCTTAAGCTTTAAGCTATTTGTGCAGAGAGTGGATACAAATGGTACCAGAGGAAGCTAGTTTAACCTGTTTATACAGAGAATAGATACAAAGGATGGCTAAAAGTAAGTTAGCTTGGGTTGTTTGTATGGAGATTAAAGACAAATAGTGAGAAAGGAAGTTAGCTCAAGTTATTTATGCTAAAAACAGGAGATGATGTCAGAGCATAGACAACTTGTAAATAGGGTGATCTTTAAAATGATTGGTTGGTTCCTTCATCCCCTCCTAGGGTTCTGAGGTTTTCTGGTATAAAAGAGGCTTATTGCCCATCAATAAATGAGTTCTTGCTTGACTTGACTCCCCTCTGTGTCTGATTGTCTCCGGGTAAGAGGGAGGCTGGGGAAGGAGCGAGGCACACTTGCCTTTCCCCAGTTCCAGGCCACCTCTTCACAGGTGACCTAAGTTCCCGGTGGGGCAGGTCCCCACACTGCTCTAAGGACCTGCTCACCTACACATGCACTGCCAGGGCTAGTGGTGTAGGTTTAGGGGCCACTTTGTCCAGTGCTGCATTGGGTGAGAGGCAGGGCCGGCTCTCTTGTTCTCATAACCTCAAGATAGCACTCCCACATGCCACAGCCCTAGAAAGGTGTGTGTGCAGATTCTGTCCTTTGCCCACAGCACCATATAACAGATTAGGGGAAGGAAAAGGTCTCTCATAATTAAATTCTTAGGGCAGGCTCACCTGCACCACTGTCAGGAGGGTCACCTCTACCATATTGCCCAGACAAGGTTCAGTACCCATTCATTCTAGTGCTACAGCTAGTGATATACTGGGTCAGCTCATCAGTTCTCATGATCTCAGAGCCAGCTCTGCCATCCGCCATAGGTAGTGAGGGATGGGGTGGGAAGAAATCACTCCCTCCCTCACACCATTATATGGCAGATGAAGGCTGGGACAAAATATCCCATTCTCACATTCTTGGGGTTGGATCACCTGTGCCCTTGTCAACAGGATCAGCTCTACTCTGCTGCCTTGGAGAGGTACAGGGTCTTCTTTCCCTAGTGCTGCAGTTTTTGAGGGGCATGGTCACCTCTCCTGCCTGACAGATGTGAGGGACAGGGTATTAGTTATTTACGCTGTGACCCTGCAAGGAAATGTCACGAAACATGACAGAATCCGCTGATAGAGTTTATTGGGGGGACAGAGGGGAAGTGAGTACCCGCAAGGCTTTATTGGTGGCCTTCGTTGGCCGACAGTGCAAGCCCGGGCCCAGTGGCCTTCTTTCCCGCACTTGAAACAGGGACCAGATGGCTTTCAGGGAGCCAATCGGATGCCCGCCAGCATCTGATAGTGTTTCCTTTGGGCTTTTTCATCTCTACCATGGTACACCTTAAATGCTATCACCAGCATGTCTGCCTGTGGAGTTAGAGGACCGTTCTCCAAGCGTTTAAGTTTATCCCTAATGTCGGAGAAGCTCTGTGAGACAAAGTGTGTCATTAGTAGCTGCCTGCCCTCAGGGCTGTCTGGATCTATGCTGGTGAACTGAAGTAGGGCCTTGGTGAGCCGCTCTAAGAAGTGAGACGGATTTTCGTCCTTATCCTGAATTACCATCTTTAATTTTTCATAATTAACTGGGTTTAGGGCAGCCTTATGGAGGCCTGTCAGGAGACAGGTGATAAATCTATCTCTAGCTAGACAGCCACCCTGGGTATTGTAGTCCCAGTGTGGCTCTTGGTCAGGAACCACCTCAGCTCCTGGGGGGTGTGCGAGGTGTGTTAGACTGGTGGATTTTGTCTGCATGAGTTCTAGCCTGCTCCCAAACCCGCCTGCGCTCCTCAGGAAGTAAATTGTTGGAAAGTATCATAAAAATATCATGAAAGGTGAGACTATAAGATTGAGTTATATATTGAAACTGTTTAATAAAGGAAGCAGAATTAGAAATATAAGAACCCAGCTTACTTTTTATCTGAGAGAGTTTTGTTAGAGAGAATGGAACATGGACTTTAATTAGAGGTTTGTTAGCAAGATCCAGAGTCAGAGATTCCGGAGTCAGAGAATCCTCTGGTTTAGGCATAGCTAGGAGAATATGAGCAGGAAAGAAGGAATCTAGAAGAGACAGTTTAGCACTGAGAAAGAAGAAAGCAACTCCTTCCATTTGCCTGGACGCTTGTAGAAATTAGAGAACTCCCGGAAAATATCGGGATCTACTTGGTGGCCATTTTTGTTATTTTTTAAAGTACATTTGGGCTATTTCTTAGTACAGAGACAGTTCAGCTTAGGAATCTTTAAGGCATTAAGGTGAGAGGCTTCAACGCTTCAAGAAGACAGCCTAACGGAGGGGAAGGACTAACCGGTTTGGAAGCCTTGTTTCCCATGTCTGCAGCGGAGAGGCAGAAAATAAAAAAGAAAAATAAAAAAACGTAATCCGGAGCCAAGGGTTCAGGCGTCCCCAAAACCAAGGGCGGATTTCCTGGCACAGGCCGCTAATTAGCTCGTCAGCTACAGAAGTGGGGGCCCGCCATGTGAGAAAAAAAAGGACTCCCCGGGAGTCTGGACCACGTGTGCCACCCCGTCGAGCAGATAGACGCGTCGGTCTCAACATGGCCTCAGGATGCACCCACAGCAGTGGTCCTTATGTGAGAAATATCTCAGGCTGCGGACGTGGGAAAAAAGCTAAAATGTAGGCCTGCGATGGGGACCAACCGTAGCCATGAAGGCCATGGCCGGGGGGTTTCCCCCGGTCTCAGGAATGCTCGTGAGACGCTGGACACTCAACGGTCGTTCTCAGAGATTCAGGAAACCGTTTACGCTGGCCAAAATGTGGGGGGACTCACCAATCGGAGAAAGCAGTGTGGCATGGAAGGCGTCGCGCCCAGGCAGATGGAAAAGCGGTCTGTCGCGTCTGGAGCACTTTAAGGTTTTACGCAGCAATCCTGGTTCGCGAGTTTCCAGGCGGCGGAATGCCCCTGGAAGCGCCCGCTCATGTCCGGCACCAGAATGTTAGTTATTTACGCTGTTACCCTGCAAGGAAATGTCATGAAACATGACAGAATCCGCTGATAGAGTTTATTGGGGGGACAGAGGGGAAGTGAGTACCCGTACGGGAGAAAGCACGTGTGAGGAAGGGGCTTAGGTCAGTCATGGCGGCTCTTTATAAGGCGGGGCGTGTCCAGGTAGACGTAGATGACGTAGCCATGCTGCGCGCCTACGTGGCTATGTGACATCACGGATCCCCGTCACGCAAGACCCCTTGACCCGGAAATGGCTATCTTGACCTGGAGTTCGCCAGGCGGATGTGTCCGGGTGGTCACCTTGGTTACCAGACGCCTTGAACCGGAAATGCCTATCCTGACCTGGGATTAGCTGGGCAGGTGTGTCCGCCGGGCATGTACAAACATGTCCGACCTTGGGGCGTGTTGTGAACCCTTCACAGGGCATCTTTCCCTTGCCCATACCACCATAGAGCAGACAAGGGGGACAGGACCAGCCCTCCCTCTTTCATGCTCTCAGGGCCAGTGCATCCAAGGACCTGCCAACAGGTTCAGACAAGTCATGCTGCTCAGTCAAGGTACAAAGCCTGCTTTCCCAAGTGTTTTAGCCTAGGAGGGGTAGGACCAGTTCTCCCTACTGTTGCAGCCAGTGAAGTGTGGGTCTAACTCTGTGCAGCCCTATTCTTTTGGCCTTCACTAAAACAGGAACCACAGACATCAACACAGTTCATGGCTACTGCAGGGCCATAGGCATAGACATAGGCCTTGGATGTAACTCAGACTCCAATAGCACTGTGGCCCCAGGTGGCAAACAAGCCACCCACCTCAAGCCACTCCTCACTACCTTCGCCTCATCAAATCTGCCTCTCTCCACAGGACATTAACCTCTCTCTCTCTCTCTCTCTCTCTCTCTCTCTCTCTCTCTCTCTCTTCCATACCACACCATATAGTACCATATAGTTGCTCACCATAAAATACCCTATCCACTTGGCACATTGTAGTACCCCCAGACCAGAATGTGGATCTTTGTCTCCCACTCAGTCTTATTGGCAATGGACAGGATCCTTTTTTTCTTCTCTGTGCCTGAGGCAGAAAATCCTTGACCAGAATGTTGATCTTTTGTAGACTCTTTATTCAATGAAATGTTAAAAAAAGGAAAAAAAATATTTTCTGGCTTCTAATATCATAATCATGTGGTTTCTGTCTTTGAGTCCATCTGTGTGATGCATTACATTTACTGAGGGCTATATGTGAAAGCATCCCTGAATCTTGGGAAATATTGAGATGCTGAAGATCAGTTTATTGTAATGAACTCAAAATTAAAAGCATTAAAGAGCTGCAATGAAACAGTCAATCAGAAGAACACAGGCCAAGGAGTCCCAAATTATGTACATTTAACTGAACTAGGGTAGAGTTAAGATAGATATGCTGAAGCATGTGATTTCATCATTTACTGTCATCAATACTAGTCGATTTTACATAAGAACACAAACTTAAGTACCATTTTATCTGTTAATGGATATGTAGACCCCTACAAATTCCTTATCTAATAAATAGTAAATATTTATATTTCTAGTTAATAGAGCAGCAGTGAACATGGATGTGAAAATATCTCTATGGTATAATATGGAGTTCTCTGGGTATATGCCCATAACTGAAATACCAGAGTCAATGTTTGTTTGATTTTATTTTTTGAAACCACAAAGCTAATGTTCATAATGGTTTTATTAATGTCTCCCAAAAGTTTTCGATGAAGCCCAAAGCATTACTGTGATGCCAAATCATATAAAGACAGAATAACAACAAAGAAAATTTGTAGGTCAGTATCACTGATGATACAAAAATTCTCAATAAAATACTGGCAAACAAAATTCAAGATCATGTCAAAACCATCATTCAGTTTGAATTGATTTCTATACGGAGTGAAAGATAATAATATGATTTTTACAGAATTGGTGAAAGCTAAAGAGTTGTGATGGGACCAGGACCCCATGAAGAACAAATCCATGGTCAGCTATAGCTTCAGGTTTCCTTGCTGTTACAATGTAGCACATAGTGATGTCTGTGAAATCATCAAGCAGCCAAGATACCCTGACAGGAAGAAAACAATAGGAAGTGGAGCTTTACTGACAAGATTTCTTTTTGCTGGCTCCTTTAAACATCAATAGGCAATGGGAAGACCCTCCTAGCTGCAAGTTGAAGAGCATAATGGACCTCAGAAACTATGATTATCTCATCCAAATTGCTGATTCAACCAGATTATAAAATCCCCATACTCGTCTTAGTTAATCTTAGAAAGATTAGGTGTTACATACTTAACTCTCTGTATCAAAGTTTTGAGGGTGATGGGCGACTAAACAACCAGTTACAAAGCAAAACATATCACGTAAATACTTACAACAAGATTAAGAGGTCTTATTCCTCATCCATACAAACCTGAATCTGGTCAGAATAGAATAATGACTCATAAGAACAAAGGGTCCAAAAGATGGAAAACACAGAGAAGTGAATCTGTTGATATTCACAAGCCACCAATTTTGATTATGCAGAACAGCAATGCAGCCTCGTAAAACAGAGGAGAGGGTATAAAAAAACAGAAAGGTAGCCAGCAAGGCCAGGATGTTCTGGGTGGCTCTGGACTCAGGAGAGGTTCTACTGGAACCACTAGTGCTGCGGATGTGTTGGACACTCTGCTTGTGTCTGTACAGAATGACAACCATGGAGCCACTGGACCAGGAGATAATCACGGAAATGAAGATTTCAGGACACACAAGCAATGCTGCATAGAGTGAACCACTGACTTCATCTCTCCCTACAACTGAGCAGTATCCAAAGTCTCGTTTTCCTGTCACATTTTTGCTGTTCATTTGGATAAAAGGGTACATAAAGAAGATGAAATTTATCAACATGTACAAGACCCAGAGAAGGGCAATGGAGCAGCCAATGTACTTTGCAGCTTTGACTTTATGATCCCTCCAATAGGATTCCCTGGAACTGATGGTCATGGCTTGGAGGACACTCAAGAGACAGGTGGTACCAATTGACACACTCCGTCCAAATGCCTGAATGTATATTAGGAACCTGCATCCAAAATCATTCAAGAACTCCTTCAACCCAAAAGCTCTCATCGTGTGGGGCACTCCTGAAGATAGAATGATCATAGCATTTGCTGCCATTAGGTGCATGATAATCAAATCTGTGGGCTTTAATGTGCATTCTCTACAGTAAAGGACTAGATAGTACAAAATAAGAGAGAAATTTCCCAGAATTCCAGTTGTAGTTTGTGATAAGAAAATGATTTTGATTGCCAGATTCCAGAAGTCCATTTTGTGATTCAGCAAAATTTCTTTTAGAATATGGCCCTGCTATTTCTCAGCATAATTAATGACAAATATTTATAGCCTGGGGTGGAGGAAGTAGCCTTTATTCCAAGCACCAACTCAGAGACTGAAGCAAAGGGTCCTTTAATCTCAGGAGATCAAGGCTATCCCTGACCACTTAAAGTGACCTCATCCCAAATTTTTGACAGGAGTAGTTACTTCCCATGTATGTTACTGTGAGATTGCATAATACTTCACAATGTACAAAATGATGGAAGGAGATCCATCAAGTTTCAGAGAAAATGGTGTTCACCTGTGAGGAACAATAAAATGTAACAGCCCATACAAACAAACATAATACAAGCCTTCTAGAAGATATTGAGATTTGCTAGTCATGTTATAATAGAAAACAACTTCAATAATGATCACAAGCATTAACTATTTCAATTCTTAATGTATATCTCATCTAGAATTGGAAGAAAAGTAATGAGAACTTTATAATACCACTAAGAATAGATATATGGTCTTGTGAGCAGGTAAAGTTTCCTCCATCTTATCATGGGTGGAGCCATCTTTGTGTTAGCCTGAAACTAACACCCTTTTTTCTACCCCCTCCATAAAATATCCATTATAAAGTACCCATACCTGTTCTAGAAACTGTGGGGTCAAAATGTGCAAATTACTGCCCTACTTCTAGCTTCTATTAATCTTCTTGCTTGCGTTACTTCATCCTTCCAACTGTCAAACAAGATACAGATTTCTGGCATTTTTTCCCCATAACAGCACCTTGTAAATGTATTTAAGACTGCTCTGTGAAAAGTACTTCTCTCCGTGTATTCACCAAGCCCACTTAGTACTGACTCTCAATTTTGACTGTGGTCGTGCTGAGTGGTCTTTAGGTCTTTAGTCTGTATCAGTCATACCTAAATAATTATTAAAATCACTTGATGCATTTGGAATGATGGTTCTTGAGACAACTTACATCATATTAAGTTAAGAAATAGCTTTATGAAAACCATACCACATAAATACACACACACACACACACACACACACACACACACACACACAAATATGTACTCATGACAGGGCTATAACAGATAAGGGAATATCTGGTATGATGAAATCTTACAGAATACACAAAGAATGAAAATAGGCACAATATGCCAGCAAAAATTGCAAGGAGAAGGACAAGATCTGATGAATACTAACTAGGGAAAATCTTTAATGTCTATTGAAAATGTGTCTGACATAATCATGTACAACTCATTAGTCTAGTGTTGAAATGGTAGGAAAGAACACAGTGTATTAGAATGTCCATCAGTGCAATTCAGAGGGAGGAAACTCTAAGGACACTACATGTTATTCCTGCAGGAGTATACATGTGAAATCATTTTAAGTGGGGTGAGGTCCCCTTGAAGAAATAGGCAGAAGCAGCTTTGAATCAGTACCAAGCTGAACCACGCAACCCTAGGAAGGACACTGTTACTCTACATACTCATCAGCCATGTGAGATGGTCAGCTGAACAATAAAGAACATGTAGAATTGACAGTGAATCTTTGAATCTTAAGAAGTTAAAACAAAGTGAGTAGATGAGCTGAGACCATTGGAACTACCACATACTAGAAGTCTCCCTTTCTCTATGCACTGGCACTGTAGAACACACTAGGAAATGGCTACAGCAAAATAATGGAAAGTATTCTATTAAGTGAGGTAATACAGGCCCAGGAATCACTAGCATATGCTCTGTCTCAGCATGGTTTCATTCTTGTAGTTGTTTAGAATCACGTGTTTATGTGGGATGAATATGTTGAGCCAAGAGAACTAGAAAAGAGTCTACAATATGGTTAAAAGGAGCCTCTATAAGAGGCTGATAAAGGTAAGAAAACATATATGACATGAGTAAAGATGGAAAAATAATGATTGTAAAACAGCTATTTTTTTAAGAATAAGAGAAGGAGATGGGGAGAAGGTTTGGGTCAAACAAAACAGTAAATATTAAAAAGTCATAAATAAATCAGCAACTTTTAAGATAATTAAATACAAAACAAAAATAAAAATTAACAAAAAGTGAAAGAAAAAGGATTCATAAAACAAACTTGGACATGATTATAGATAAACCAAGAAATCCATAGCCTAGCATTAACTGTGAACGTCACTATAACAATGTGGAAAACAAGTTAGGTCTGCTTAATTCAAGCAAATACAAAGCTGCATGACAATAACCCTGGCCTAATAATAACATGTCTTAGTTAATGTTTCTATTGCTATAAAGAGACATCATGACCAAGGCAACTCTTATAAAAGAAAATAATTAATTGTGGCTGGCTTACAGTCTATTTTCTTCATCGTGAGAAACATGGCAGTATGTAGGGAGATATGGTGTTGAAGAGGTAACTCAGAGTTCTACAACTTGATTCCCAGGCAACAGGAAGTGAACTTAGCTGGGATAGCTGGAGTACATGAGACCTCAAGGCCAACCCCAACAGTGACACACTTCCTCCAACCAGGCCAACCCACTCCATGAAGGCCACACCTACTAGTAATGCCACTTACTATAAGCCAAACATTCAAACACATAAGTCCTTAGCACCATACTTATTCGAATAATCACATTCCATTCCCTGGCCCCCAAAGCCTTGTTGCCATTACAATTCAAAATGTATTCTGTCTGATTTCATACTCTACAACAGTCTCAACAATGTTTAAAAGTCCAGTTTTCAAAATCTCTTCTGAGATTCATGTAATCCATTAACTGTAACATAGTTTATAATAAAATCAAGATTTCAAAAAAAAGACCACATACTTCCAACATAAAATGGCACAGGATATAATTACTCTTCAAAAGTGGAGGAAAGGTAGGATAGTGAGGAAATACTGGATCAATGAAAGACCAAAAACCAGCTGTTCAAAGTCCAAACACTTCATTTCCATGTCTAATGTTAAAATGTTCTTCAGATCTCCAAGTCTTTTCAACTTTATTTTTTTTTGTTTTTGAATTTATTTTATTTTATTTTACAATATAATTCAATTTTACATATCAGCCATAGATTCCCCCGTTCTCCCTCCTCCCCCCCCCCGGCGCACCCCCCATTTCCATCTCCTCCAGGGCAAAGACTCCCCCGAGGATTGAGATCGACCTGGTGGACTCAGCCCAGGCAGGTCTAGTCCCCTCCTCCCAGGCTGAGCCAAGGGTCTCTACTAAGCCCCAGGTTTCAAACAGCCAATTCATGTACTGAGCACAGGACCCGGTCCAACTGCCTGTATGCCTCCTAAACAGATCAAGCCAATCAACTGTCTCACCCATTCAGAGGGCCTGATCCAGTTGGGGGCCCATCAGCCATTGGTTCACAGTTCATGTGTTTCCATTCATTTGGCCACTTGTCCCTGTATTCCATCCATCCATCCCTGGTCCCAACAACTCTCATGAGGTTTGCAGGCAAATGGAGGGATCTAGAAAAAATCCTCCTGAGTGAGGTAACCCAGACTCAGAAAGACAAACATGGTATGTACCCACTCATAGGAGAATACTAGTTGTGGAACAAGGATGACTGGACAGCTACTCACAACACCAGGGAGGCTGCCTGGATAACAGGACCCCAAGAAAGACACGGGGATCGCCCAATGATGGAGAAATGGATGAGATCTACATGAACAGTCTAGACGTGAGTGGGGCTAATGAGGGGCGAGGGACGAGGGAAAGAGAACTTGGGGGAGCGGGAGATCCCAACTGGATCAAGAACAGAGAGGGAACACAAGGAATGTTCATGATAAATGAAGACCACATAAGAATAGGAAGAAGCAAAGTGCTAGAGAGGCCCACAGAAATCCACAAAGATGCCCCCACAATAGACTGCTGGCAATAGTCGAGAAATAGCCCGATCTGACCTACCCTGGTGATAGGATGGCCAAACACCCTAATTGTCATGCTAGAAACCCCATCCAATGACTGAGGGAACTAGATGCAGATATCCACGGTCAGGCCCTGGGTGGAGCTCCGGGAGTCCAATTGTCGAGAAGGAGGAGGGTTTATGTGAGCAAGAGTTGTTGGGACCTTTTCAACTTTATTAATTGCAAAACAGTTCTCTCTCTTGGGCTGGTTCTACTCTCTGTTAGCAGCTCTCCTCTGTGGGTATCCCATGATTCTGGCGTCTCCAACATCTCGGCATCTCCAAGACAAAGTAGGCTTCAACTTCACAGTTTCACACAGTGGCCTAACTAGGTCTCAATGCAGGAGCCTCCCTGAAAGTTTCCTGCCATCAGTGGCTTCCCTTGATCTTAGTTGGAGACTACATTATGTATTTGTTTAATCATTAACCTTAATACCATACTACATGGCCAAAGCTGCCAAGTTCTACTGTTTTCTGGGCTGAAACATACCCTCCTTTTCAACTACATCTTCACCAGCCTACTGTTTTCCATAGTTCCTTCTCTGCAGAAGCTTGACTGTCCTGGAACTTTCTTTGTTTATCATGCTGTTGTTGAACTCAAAGATCTTTAGATTACATCTTCATCAGATATATTATTGATGGTTTCCTTAACTGCATAAGGCAAGTTTTTCTGGAATTTACTCTTAGACCAAGCTGGCCTCAGACTCAGAGATCCATATACCTCTTCCTCCACTTCTGCAGTGTTGGGATTAAAGGCATGCAACACCATACATAGCTCTAAGCTTTCTTTTAAATTCTTTTCACAAGTTAGAAATTTAATATGGTGGGATCTTGCCCTAGGTTCACCACTCCCTTTATTCCATTCCTTAATACTTTTATCTCCTTGAACACAAGACTGAGCTCCATTCCACTCTCTGCTGCTCCCTTTATCTTCAAATTGTATATATATATTTTTCCTTGCTCACCTTGCTCCTCTTCATTATAAATCTGAATAAGAGCAAACACTAATAGCCACATATTAGAGTCAATAATAGGCAAGAGGTAATTAATCCAGAACTCATCACAATCAAATCACCCTCTTCCATGTTCTTAGAAGGATGGCCAATTAAGCACACAACTGCCTTTCTAATTCATAGTCATAAAGTCCAAATTCCTCCAAATGAAAACATGGTCCAGCCTAACATAGCAATACTCCAGTCCTTGGTACCAGTTTTGGTCTTTGTGGGTTTCTATTGCTATAAGATACAATGACCATGATGACTCTAATAAAGCAAAAACATTTAATTGGGGAAGGCTTAAAGTTTCAGAGGTTTAGTCCATTATCTTCTTGGTGGGAATCATGGTACAGTGCAGGCAGACATGGGGCTGGAGAGGTAGTTGAGAGTTCTACTTCTTGAACCACAGACTACATGAAGTGAAATGAGTCCCACTCACACTGGGTGAGGTATTGCAGCCTGTGAGACCAGCTCCCAGGGCTGCTAGAGGTAGATAAAAAAGAATGATTTCAAAGTAGCAGAGCTTAGGAATAATTCTTATTTGTTTGGGGAATTTATACTCACACATGTAGTAATGATCATTCTCTTTATTTCTCTCAAGCTTCTCCTCCCTTCCTTGTTCTACATAACCATATTACATCTAATGGAAGACAATATAAAAAGTTACATTTGAAGAGAGTGAGAAACAATTGAGTTAAGCTGCTGAGGAATTTGGGCAGGGACTTGAATCTTTATTAGTCAGACTTTAGCAAGCGAGGAACTGACATCAAATTTGCTTTGTGGCTGACCTTGGTTCTACATTTAGATGCATGAGAATTTGTCCTTGTGAAGATTTATCTTACAAATTCATTTGCAGGGGCATCTAGTATACTTTGGTTTTGCTCTGAGGTTTTAAATCAGCTAATTGTATGTACCTGTCTAGAATTGGAGAGACATTGCCATTCTCCAATGTTAGCCTGAGCCAATGATAAAAGACAGGGCCTAAGTATCTTACTGTCCTCATGGTACAAGAGATCTAGTTATGAATCATATTCTAATATATTTTCTATTAATCAAAATTATACAGTTTAATGATAAGTCATCTTTAGACAGTCCACAGAATAAATGCTCACAAGATTGAGAAGTAATCATGAGACTACATGCACACATTACATAAAAATGCACAGTAATGGGGAGACTCGATGGCTGCTTTGGAATATGTGAAATTACAGGAAGAAGTAATCAGTTTTCAGAGTTTCTGGTTCCATAAGCCTTGCTTAAAATGGAGTTCCTCCATCAGAGAATTGTTCATCTGGTGGGTTAACATCTGAACTTTAATTGCCATCTACTGCACCTCTGATAAAGCCATTGCTACCAGCAGCTATCAGCAGTGTAGCTTGGATAAATGATACTTCAAAGCCCACGCCCACAGTGACCCACTTCTTCAAACAATGCCACACATACTAATAGTGCCACTTCCTATAGTCCAAGCATTCAAACACTTGAGTTGAAGAGGGCCATACCTATTCAAACCAGAACAACATAAATAAATTTCTTTTTGTCACTGAAGAAATTTGAAGTTTATAATCAAGTAGCAGTCTTGGAAGCATCAAGCTACATATGAACCCCAAGTGCTCAGTAACTGCCCATGATCAATTAATCAATATACACATGATAGAATTCTACGGACATGTAGAGTCTTGGAAATCTTACACTATTGGTTTTAGCTATATCTACTGGGTTCCAGGTGATGTTTCACTTGTGAAAATCAAGATTTAGAAAAGCAAGACTGTAGAGATTTTAATGAAATACAGAGTTCTATGTTTGTTTGACATGATAGAAAGATATCCGATCTCCCAATTTGTTTTCACAAGTATGAGGTAGACTTGGTATTCATGATGGCACCAGAAATATGCACGGTTGCTATTTCAGAGAGAAAGTGTTAATTACAGACAAATTACTAATATTTACTCTGTACAATAAGCAACAAGAAATACTAACATATGACAAATAATAGCAGGAGAAGAAAATTAAGTTACTAAAACAGTACACTTAAAATTCTGTGTACATTTGCAGATTTTTTTATTGTTGTTGTTTTCAAGTCATGGTGTGGTTATGTAGCATTGACTGTCCTGAAACTCACTATGTACACCATGTTGGCCTAAAACTCAGAGATGTGCCTACTGCTGCTTCTCAAGTTCTAAGATTAAAGGTATTCACCACCACAATTGGCATATTTGAAAATTCTTACATTGATTTACCTCTTGTAATTAAATTCCTGATGCAGTCAAATAGAGGTGATGCATGACAGATAATAAAGAATAATCATAATAATGTGAAACCTTAAATATTGCCCAATGAGATACAGCACTAGTGGGGATAAAAATGCAGGTGAGTGGTTGAGCTCTGGCCTGCAAGCACAGGCTCTGTGTTACATTAACACAAACAATAAACACAGAGGCAAGAATGGTATGGTTCTGAATAAGAGTAGAAAAAGACTAATTTAGGAGAGAAAACTCAGAATACATATGGTCCTGGTTGTCACTGCCCAATAATTATTCTGAATCTTCCATCCTGTGTTATCTTTCTGAGAGACGGAGAGAAGGAGAGAGAGAGAGAGAGAGAGAGAGAGAGAGAGAGAGAGAGAGAGAGTTCAAACAAGTCATCTAGCCAAAAGCCATTCAATAGAGCCTCAGTTATCGCCTCTGTAACCAGGTGATAAATGTAATGTCACATAAGAATAATTTTTTACTGCATAAACATGTTTATATCTTGCATTATCTCAGGGATGTATGCTTCTTATATTTCCATTTTAATGTCTACTCTGTGTCTTAAACCATAAGTTCATGTATAGTAATACTCAAATATAGTCAACACATCATGGAGGATAAGGTCAATCATCACATTGACTGGTTACAATAGTCCTTAAACACATTCACACATGGCCTGCATTATCCTGGTGTGTCCACAGTCACCCTCAGTGGGGCATTTATAGTAAGAACTAATAGGGACTGACACAAGGTTAGGAACAGTTCTACCTTTCTCAATCACTTCTTAGTTATGGAATTATTTTTGTTCCTTCTCTTTGTTCCATGGATCACTTTCTACCACAAATTCTCATTACCAGACATGAGCACTTACCCAGATCTCTCTCCCTTGCTGGCTCTCTGATCCAACTGAAATACAAAGAACTCACCTGGCTTCACACGTCTACAAGATGATGGTTTTGCTGGGAAGATCTTTACTCTTAAATAACAATGCTGTAAGAGAGTCATCTCAAGCCTGGGGTAGAGGTCTATGACCTCATCTCCCATCAGATAGGTAATTGGCATTTCACCTGCAGTAGCATTGACAGTGCTTGCTTTGGGAGACAAAATCATTTATAAAACTTTTTTTAGATGCCAATTAACAAAGAGTCTTAAGAGTTTCCTGTGACTATCTCCACAGAGACAATTTTTTGGAGGCATGGAGTTTTTATGATCCCTAAAGCCTGACCTGGCATCCTGTGGAAGATGATAGAAACTTTCATGTCATTTTGATAAGGAAGTTAGAGAAGCTTCTTTATCTCATTGGATTTCAGGTTTCACTGACATCTTCAGCATAAATCAGCTTAGTTCTTTTAAAAATATTTATAACATTTATACCATTTTATTACTTAAGATTGTCATTGAGGGTTTATAGATGCATATGAGTTATGGTCAAGTGCACTCACATTATCTTCTTTCCAATTTCTCTTTTATATCCTCCCACCACTATTCTCTCTAAATTTCATATGTCCCCCCAAAAAACAAACAAACAAAAACACTGAGTCTACTTAGCAATGCTAGTATGTGCCAAATTCAGGGACACTTATAAAAGCACTTTTAGTCTTTTAAATGTTGAATTCTCTAAGAAATCTGACACTTCCTCTCCCCAAAGCCATGTATGGACAATAGCTCTTCAGCTAGGACTGTGATCAACTCACCTCATTCACTGTCCTGGAATTAGGACTAGCTTGATTTTGTGCAGGTTTTGTGCATCCTGTCCTAAACAGGAAATTCACATGTGCATGTGCCCTGTTTAATCCGGATAAAACTTGTTACCTTGAAATCATCTGCCACCTCTGGTACTTAAACTCTTTCTGTCCCTTCTTCCAAGATGATACCTGAGTATTTAAAGGAAAAAGTATCATATGGATGTCTCACTTAAAGATGACCCGTCCAGAGTCATTTTTTTGCTGTTGTTGTTTTGAGACAGGTGCTGTGGGATGTTCTGTATGGCAAATGTGTTGCTAATAAAACACTGATTGGCCAGTGGCTAGGCAGGAAGTATAGGCGGGACTAACAGAGAGAATTAAAAGAACAGGAAGGCGGAGGGAATCTCTGCCAGCCACCGCCAGGACAAGCAGCATGTAAAGATGCCGGTAAGCCACAAGCCATGTGGCAAGATATAGATTTATAGAAATGGATTAATTTAAGATATAAGGACAGTTAGCAAGAAGCCTACCATGGCCATACAGTTTGTAAGCAATATAAGTCTCTGTGTTTACTTGGTTGGGTCTGAGCGGCTGTGGGACTGGCAGGTGAAAGAGATTTATCCAGACCGTGGGCCAGGCAGGAAAACTCTAGCCACAGACAGGGTTTCTCTGTGTAGCTTTGGAGCCTGTCCTGGAACTCTCTCTGTAGACCAAGCTGGCCTCGAATTTAGAGATCTGCCTGCCTCTGCCTCCCAATTGCTGTTATTAAAGGTGTGTGAAACCAGTACCCAGTCCCTCCAGAGTCTCTTATTCTTAGCACATTTGAGCAATTGTGGGCCTGTGTGTTAATCACTATATGGTGCCAAAAGAAGCTTCACTAATGAGGGTTGACAGGTATACTGCAGAGGCAAGCAGATCTCTGAATTCAAGGCCAGCTTGGTCTATAGAACAGTTCCAAGACAAGCTCCAAAGCTACACAGAGAAACCCTGTCTCAAAACAACAACAGCAAAAAAAGTGACTTTAGATAGGTCATCTTTAAGTGAGACATCCATATGATACTTTTTCCTTTAAACACTCAGGGATCATCTTGGAAGAGGAGGCAGAAAGAGTGTAAGAACTAGAGGTGGCAGATAATTCCAAGGAAACAAGTTTTGTCAAGACTAAACAGGGCACTTTCACATGTGACTACTGGATAGGACAGTTATGCTGGTCCCTTTTTATGAACATAGGAGCAGAGGAAACAGTTTATTACTTTGTCTACTTACTTCATTCAACCATTAACTAGCACAAAGCTATGTTACTTGTAGGAAAATGAATGAAAAGAGGGAATTACATTAAGTTAATAAAGCCTTTCATGGACAAGACAATTACAGATTGGTATGGTGGCCAGTTCAATCAACCCAAGCATTCAGGATACATGGCTGGCAGATCTGTGAGTTCAAGGCCAGCTTGGCCTATGTATTGAGTTCCAGAACAACAAGAGAAATGTAGAGAGACCTAGTCTCAATAAAATAAAACAATGAAAGAAAGAAAAAAGAAAAGAAAAGAAAGAAATTTAAATAAAAAACATTCACACATTTGTTTGTTGTTCATAGATGTTATATAGATATATAAATTTATGTTTTTATATATATATATATATATATATATATATATATATATATATATATCATAAAAACACAAGCAAAATCATCCAGGTGAATGAATAATGCTGAATTAAAGAAGAAGGAAGAAAATTGTAGTTGAAGAGTATGAGGGAAACGTGTTCAGTGAAATATAATCTTATATGAAAAGCCCTACTGTGACACGGTTTCATGTACAATGAACATTTGCAAAAATGAAAATAAAATAAAATGATGTTTTCCCCCTCATCCTGGCAATATTCCAGTTACCATGGTTTTTACTGTCTTTTTCACATTTTGCTGCTCTGACAACTTTTGTCTTCTCCAGAGAATCCTTGAGTTTGCCTGGTATAGACTCCTTGAGAGGAATGCATCATAAGGTTTTCAGAGTAGATTTCATGGCTCCTGGTCACTATGTGCCTTTCAACTCCAGAGAAGCCAAGGTAGTACCTCACACTTTGAAGCATTCAGGCCACCTGAGTCTCTCTGTGTTCCCTAGAATTTAGTGAAGAATATAGAATCATGGATGGCCAATTAGTATGAGAATTTAATCTTGTATACCTTACTAGCTTGCAGAAATCAATGTATCCTGGCAACCTCCATTATATTCTGTTTTGATAAATGTATAAAAAATTTATGGCTTGGATTGAAGAGCAACATTTGATTGCAGAAGTTCTGTGAACTTGGTTGCTGGCAGATTGAGTTAAAGCAGGAAAACATCTATAGATGAAATTTATAGAGTTCATTAGTGAACTTCAGCCTTCTTTCCCTGAAGAGGAATCTCTGAATCCAAGTACTTGGTCCTGGGTAGCAAGAGAAATACAAGGAGAATTAGAACAAAGAAGAGATGAGAGAAAAGGAGGAGAGGAATACAGGAGTAGAGAGGACAGAAGGTGAGAGGACAGAAGATGAGAGGAGAGATGATAGAAAGATGGTAGATAGAAGTGTATGAAAAAGAGGAAAGAAGTGAATTAATGACAAAGTAGTCAAATTAAGCTCCTCATGTAGGAAAAACTATGGATTTTACTTGTAACCAGATTTTTTCTGTCTTTTGCTATTTTTTACACTGTTCTCTGGTGACTTTCAATATCTTCTGGATAATTTTAGGAAACAGAAATTTTCAATTAAAGGTCTTTTTGGATAACAATTTTACATTCTCCTTCTAAAGCTCTGTGCATTGATTTGTTGTCTCCATGGACACGAGGAGCAATGGATACTCTAAGCCCTCCATGTTCTCTGAGTGCTTTATGCATAAACATGCATGAAGAATAGCCAGAATCTAAAGTTTTCCAGAATTATCTTATGGCTCTTTTAATTATGGTTTAACTCACATTCCTCCTTTACAACTCTGACACACCTTCTTTTGTGTAAATTTATTTCAGGTTTCTTTTCCACATGATTCTCATTCTTTTCCTTCATCTCTTCTGGGATTTCTTGAGCAGTGATGCCTGAATTTTATCCCATCATTTCTTTAAATGCCCATTCTCAATGTTGCATGACACTATGGTCATTAAGTTCATCAAGTTTACAGTGTAACACATGCTAAAAATTCCCTTGAGAACATAGTAAAGGAATGAACATGTTGATCTCTGAGCTTTTGGTCTCCATGATTCAGTTAACATACTTACAGAAGTAGTTTTAACTCCAATACTTTTAAGGTTTTAATTACTATCCCTAAATTGTATATATATAAAATTCAAATATCCCTAAATTTTATAGGATGTACCATAACAATGCATACAAATTTTCCAGACATGAAAATCTATTTTTAAAAATAGTCTGATATTGTAAAATTTGATATTCTTAAAAGGTAGTAGGTCATAAGACTAACTGCTATTTCTGCTTTTGTAATCAAACTTCCTTACTCTGCTCTGAAAGATGACTAAGACACCTGCAAGACACATATTTTAAAATCAACCTCTATGTACACACAGGCAGAATACACATAATCTTGTGAGTTATGCATTTAAAATTCCTGGATCGATAGGGCTACCTTCTGCATTTTGGATGATCCCATGGCTGCAGACCTGGGCCTAATCTGTAAAGGTGCCAGTAGATATATAAAAAGTCCCTTCTTATTAAAATTGATTCATGGCCATGAAGAATCTATTGGTGACTCCAGACCCATAAGAAAAGCAAGCTATGCTATATGGAAACTTCATTTTCATAGTGCATATCTAATTCCCCTGATCCTAAATTAGAATAATAGTGTGTTCCCTAACTTGTGACAGAACTGTAGCACTGAGTAATCCAAGTCTTGTTCCTACAAAGAAATTTCTGCAGGTCATGTTTGGCTTACTAGAAATATACTTTGGTTTGGTATTATGTGTGTGAGTGTGCATGTGTGTGTGTGTGTGTGTGTGTGTGTCTGTCTGTCTGTGTGTATTTGTGTGTCTATATATGTTAATGTCATTTTTATTGGATAATCAGTAAATTTTGGGGATATTGTTTCAAAAATTCAAAATCCACCTATAGCGTCTCTTTTCACCATCACTTACTCTTCCTCTGAATCAATCCCTCTCCTGCAGCTCCTTGGGTCCCTTTATGTCCTAACACCCCAGGAGAGCACAACCCAGATAAGTCTTCAGCATGTCTTTCTGGTCTTTTAAACTAGATTGGAAGTCTCTCAGTTTATGATGGGAAGAAGTATACTTCAGGGATGACATCAGTTCCTCAGCAGGCAGTATTATGACTGCCTACTGTAACATCAAATTGAACACATGGAAGATGCCTCAGCATATCAACATGTCAGTCACACTGTATTATGGACTCCCTCCTACATGGAGATATGCTGTCTGTCCATCTGACCACTGATTGCCTATCTAGGGTTTGTCATACAGAGAAATCTATTTTAATAAGTGAGTCTTGGTTTATTCCCTCCAGCCCGCAGAAGCTACAAAAGTCTACTGCAAGCTTTGTGAGTAGAGCTCAGTAGTAGTTTCTTCTTTCATTAGAGAAACCAGCAGAGGCAAAATACCTACAGAGAGACAGACGTCCATGATTCCTCAGCATAAAAAAGGTTCAAGAAACCTGGACACGAAGTGCTGTTTGAGTCCTGTTCAGCTCTTTTTGGAACTATTTGCTATTGTTTTAGCTGTAGGTCTGTACCAGTAAGAGGGAGGTGGGATCTTTGTGATTGTAACTTGTTATCACGGTGCTTAGAGGTTCTCCTCTCTACCCCTTTGAAGATATCTCAGGCTCTATTCAGTGAGATGCTGCAATGCATGGCAGCCATGGTGAGATAGGGAAGTAGTTTCCTATAGACTTGAGCCACCTTTGCTTGACTGTATAAAATATCCTTCCAGAAGGATTTGATCAATGGTTTTCTTTTTCCTAGTGTAAATCTCAGTGCACAGTGGATATTAAGAGGCTCTTTTCCCTTTGTAAAGGAAAGTAATAGTACTGAGGAAATAATGTTGAATTTATGTGTATAAAATATAGAAAATTCAGACATCTGCAGATACCAATATCAAGTAACTCTAATGGGGTTCTCTTGCTGTACCAAACATAATTTTCATTGTTAAAGATGGATGTTTACATTACTAATCTTTGAATTTCTAACTTGTAGACTTTATTTTGTCTTCTGGGTACTTTTCTGGTACATATCCAGATGTAGTAGGTATTTTTGTTCTGTATACTTGTCAATATTAGACACTGTATTTATTTATGTGAATAAAATTTAATTTGTAATATATTTATACAACTACACTGCAATAGTGATAATTTTCTAAGTGTAAATAATGATAACTGATAAAAAATTAGGTAAATGTTCTCATGACTTTAATTCTGATATTGAAGCAATTTTTAAATTTATTGAATTCAAGTTTTAAGTAAAGATGCTTTAATGTTTTATGTGATCAGTATTGACACTTCCTATAATTATATTTTATACCTATATTATATTGGCCTAAAAAGCAATTCAAGCTTCAGTAGAATAGTTTGCAAAAACAGATGCAGTTTTCAAATGGAACAAAGAATAAAACAGTCATATGAACAAAATTCATTTTTATATTCAAACAAGGATTATTGAAGTAGATTGGTGCTGCCAGGAGCAGACATGTATGTCTCATAGTCATAAAAAAAGAATGTGTGCTATTAAAACACCTTAAATGTCATATTCAGCAGATCTCTAAAGTGTTTGAAGATAACATGTCTATCTAAAATATATCTAGTTCACCTTGAAAACGTACCTAACATGCTTCAGTTTGTAAAGGTGCCTCCCTCCAACCCTTGTAATTCCAGAGGCTTACATGATTGAAGGGGACATGACTCCTATGAATTGTTACCTAAATATCTTTCTCTGACCTAGAAGTATATTAGAATGCCATCCACAGACATGGCTATGCTGTCCCAGACAGCAATGGAAATGTTCTGCACTCAGCCCTTCTTTGCTGTGTTATCATGGATGAATTCTCTGAGATTAGGGCAAAAGTTACAAACCTAATTGTCAAACATATGACTGGGGCTACCTTCATGGTTCTTTTCCATGAAGTAATACCTCAAGCAATGTTGCATTTTGTTGGATGTATATTCTATATAGCATTGTATATTAATTTGTTTTTATTTCTATAGAGTGGCCAGAAGATTGTCCCTATGCTCCACATCCCTCTTAAGTTTCTTCCAGTCAGGCATGATCATGCCAAGGAATGCCAAATATTAACATTTTAAAGCCACAGCCTCCAAGATCATTGGACTTTCTGTCATCCTATGCTGGTCCCTGCAACTGATAATTATGGACTCATTGCTCTACTGCCGACAGACATCTGGGATGGAAGGAACTGCACTGGGTTTAGAGATTTCCTATGCTGTGCCGTACCCAAACGTAAAAAAATCTATCCACATCTTATATATAACTTTACTGGGCTCCTCTGATGTCATTTGTTTAGGATTCATGATACGAGCCAGTAGTTACATGGTGCTTATCTTATTGAAACACAATGAGAGGTTCCAACACATGTGTAGAGTCCTGTGTCCTAGGTCATCTCATGACACCAGAGCCACCCAAATCATCTTTGTCCTGGTAAACAGTTTTGTGCTCTTTTATGCAATATCTAACATCTGAACCATGTGTTTAACTTTTATAACTGGAATCACTAGGTGGCTGGTCATTGCCGTTACATAAACATCTCCATGTTTTCCAGCCTTTTGTCCCTTTCTGCTCATCAGGCACTACACCTCAGTTTCAGTGCTCTGCTGCACTTGCTAAAATCAAACAACACATTACAATTCAGAGACTTCCAACATTTACATTGTCTGTCCTCTTTCTGTTCTTTGGTTGTGTCATCTTATCATTCCTATAATCAAACTCTTACTGAAAATTCATCTCTACTCAGGACAATATCAAAAGATGGATATAAATATAAATATTAAAACAATTACCATTTCTTTCAATGAGATCATAATCCATAGAGAAATGTAGGTAGCATAACAATTAAGAACATTAGGAGTATGTATCATAATCAATGTGTGCATGAATTTTATTGAGTTTTGGAGAAAAAAATAAAAGAACAAATTTGCAGCAAGTTGGATTTAGTTTAGAAAAATAGCATATGTTTACTCTCATGAACATTCTGGCCTATAATTGTTACATATGAATTTAAATGTGGGAGTAAATAAAGGAAATGTGAAGGTAGTTAGAAAGGGCCTGTATGTTCTGCTTCTTTGTTATATAGAGAGAATATAATCTCTCAGCATATGTACTGACCCTGGAATTTTACATTTCCACTACTTGAAAGTTGTTCTTTGAGATTTAGTTGCAGTATATGTGTCATAGATACATCAAATTGTGGCTCAGCACCCTA
>CABHPP010148113.1:0-66111 GCA_902168425.1 Peromyscus attwateri | reverse complement strand
AGAGAGAGAGAGAGAGAGAGAGAGAGAGAGAGAGAGAGAGAGAGGAGAGTGTGCCCGGGGAAAAGTGAGGAGAGAGGGTCCCCTGGTGGGTGCTGAGAAGTGCTCCTCTTCACACCATGCAGGAAGGGGAGACCCCAAACCACTGAATCAGTACTTGACAGAAAGTTCACCCCCATGGGTGACCCAGTCTTATTTCAAGGAACTCTTTAATTTTTAAGATTACACGTATTTATTATGTGGGTGTCTGTATACACACCAGTGCACCACAGTGCAATGTGTCAGCCAGAGGATGACTTATGGGAATTGGTTCTCTCCTTCCACTATGTGGGTCTTGGAGCTTGAACGTGGGTTGTCAGGTTTGGTGGCAAACTCCTTTAACCATTGTGCTAACCCTTAAGGAGCTTTTAAAATAAATAAAGCAGGCTTTTGGGAGGTCTTAGCAGAAGGTCCTTATTGTGCCTGGGTGTCAGGGGTCGGAGGAGCCACTGTGATGTATAAAATACTATCAGAGCTGGGCCTGGTGTCTCAGAGCTGTTGCCCCAGCTACTCAGGAGTCTGCGGTAGAAGGACTGCAAAATCAAGGTCTGCCTGGGCTACAAAGTAAGTTCAAGGCCAACCCGGGCGAGTTAACGAGTTACTGCCTCAAAAAGTGAAAAGAAGGTTGCGGATGCTCAGTGGTAGTTTCCTGGCCGGCCTAGCATGTGCAGTGCCCTAGGGTCAAGCCTCACGACCACCTCCAAAATAAAAAAATAACTGAAAACAACAAAAATAAAGAAAGCAAAAATGTGTAGATGTCCATGGGAAAGACTGATGCCTGGCACTCATTTGGGGGGGCGGGGTACAGGCAGCGTGAAATCGAACCTGTAGAAAAGGCAGGTGGAGGGCTGAGGCGCTGGCAGTGGGAGATGGGTGCTCTCTGCCAGCAGCGTGTGGCATCTTTGACTTCCTTGCCTTTTCAGCACCACCAACAGGAAGATGTGGGGCGAGCAGCTTCAGAAAGCCATCTCCCGCTCCCATAGGTACATCCTCTTGACTTCAGCGCAGCTGGTGGGCGTCTGTCTTTACATCTTTGTACGTCCGTACCACGTCCCGTTCATCAGGTAAGAGCACTTGGTTTCTGAGCGTCTGGGGAACAGGGGCTTGTGAGTCTGTGACTTCCTCCTGATGCCCCCCTCCTCCAACTCCAGCAGGAAGACAGGACCTGCCTTTATTCTCAACACACAGAGCAAAACTCCTGAGGGGAAAATGGGCTTGAATTGGATATTGTTTGGCAATTGTAAAGCCACCATGGGAAAACCCTAGCTCAGGAAACTGGTCTCCTGGGAGGAGTCAGGACTGATATCAAGCAAGCTCAGGCAGGGCAAGGAGCGGGCGTCGCATTCACATTTCCCGGACAGGAACGCTCTGAGCAAGTGCTGAGTGGACTGCTCGGGAAACACCGATGAGTTCGCCTCCTCTAGAATCCTATTCATTTTGCCTCATGATTACAGCTTTGTAAGTGTAAGGAACTTAGGAAATAAGTGTCTTTTAGAAGAGGGTGTGTGTGTGTGTGTGTGTGTGTGTGTGTGTGTGTGTGTAAGACACTGGAGGAGTTTGCCTTTTTTTTGCTTTTTCTTTGTCTCCTAATTGCTACGTGGTCTTGCCGGTGGCATTAGGGTTACAATTGCTAAGGAGCGGCCCGAGACCTGGCCAAGCACCTCCATAGAGAGAGGACCACTGGAATGCCCTATGGTGGCCCTTAGGCTCTGCATTCGTAATCTATTACCTTAAAAACACATTTAAGGCCCTACCCCTGCCATTGTGTTACTAGGGCTGCTTGACCATGCCCCAAGTTGACTAGGAGAAATCTGGGTAAAGGTTAATGATAAGTCCTGAGGAGAGGCGAGATGGAAGAATGGCAGGTGTTCCTCACCCGCCTGAGATCTCCTCACCTTGTCCTCAGTTTCCTGCCCTTTGGCCGGCCACACGCTTGTTTGACTCAACCTTTGGGCAGGTTATCACCCAGCTTGTCTCCCAGCTCTCAGGTGTAACAGCAGTCTCCAGCTGTGGCCTGCTCAGAGAAACATTAAGTAGCTAACAGTCTGGTCCTGGGGCCCTACACACGGGTGCGCATCCCCAGTGAATTGGGAGAAGGGCATTATGGGACCGACTCCCAGGTCAGCTTAAGGGCCGTTTCCTAGTTCTCAAAATTGTCCATGGCCACATCATAGGGTATACACTTACATGAGAGCTGAGGACTGTGGGAGGCACATCAGTGAAACCCCTGCTGCTTTTGCTGGGAGAGGACTGGGGCAGACCCGGGAATGGTGTGTCTGCAGCCTCCCACAAGACTGGCGGAGGACCGGGTGCTTCTGATGGAGATGCAGTGCTCAGTGGTGAGTGGTCCTGCTCACCGCCGTGGACTTGACTACATCGCTCTCCAAACTTGCAGCCACGGGCTCTTCTCTGTGGTAGAATGGGTTTCTATTTCCCCACCGCCGACAGAGCATGCCCTCCTTTTGTTACAGGGACGTGGCCATCGACACCGTGAAGACTGGCATGGGGGGAAAGGCGGGGAACAAGGGCGCCGTGGGCATCCGCTTTCAGTTCCACAGCACCAGCTTCTGCTTCATCTGTAGCCACCTGACGGCTGGGCAGTCCCAGGTGAAGGAGAGGAATGAAGACTACCGGGAGATCACTCACAAGCTCTCCTTCCCTGCGGTGAGTGGCGTGTGGGTTGGCTTGTGCGCTGGTTGGCTGTGTGCTGGGCCCACCTGCCTGGTTCTGCCACAGGTGGCTTTCTGGGCTGCTAACAGGAGCCCCACCCTCAGCGCCATGAGCCTCTCCACCATGGGGGAGGGGAGATGGGCTGTCATTCTTGGAGGAGGAGCCCAGTCCCGCAGTGGTCTGTCACCTCCTACCTCAACTTCCTGGAAGTCCTTGGGTAACCTAGCTTTTTTGGGGGGTGCACTTTGTGGGTGTTTCAATTCAGATGGTGGAAGAGAATCAGTGTGGTCATGGGAAGAACATTTGAATTCAAGTATGATTTCCTTCTCGTGGTGGTGGTAGTGTGGATTCTGTTTGCTTCTGATGCACGCACACACACATATCTCTGTTGCTGTTCAGCCAGGAACTCCCGTTTCCAAACTGTCAAATCCTGACTGAAAAGCCTAAGTCCCCCCAACCCATCTACCCCGAGGTCTCCAGTAATGGCCACACTGCCCCCTAGTGACAACCTAGAGATTTCCATGCTGAATCCCATGGGCTTTATTTTCAAATTTAGATTTTAGTGTTCTCCTTCTGGTACAAAGATGACCTCCCAACACCTCAGCCTGATGCGTGGGCTCCACTGGCTAGACAGAAAAGTATGGGTCGGATGTCCTTGCTATAGGTCCCTCCAGCTTTCGACAGGGTTGTTGGATCCTGGAATTCTCCTGTTGGACGGGAGAATGGAGCCTTTAAGGCTTTTAAACCTTGGCATTCCCAAGGATTTGGCTGTAGAGCAAAAGTTCATCTGGTTTCAATTATAGGTATCTGAATCCTCACTGTTGTTTTTATTTCTTGAGTTAAAGAACAAATAAGTTGGGAAAATTTTGATTTGTATGTAGTCCTCTCTTTCTTACTTGAAAATGAGAACTTTGAAACAGTATACTCAGGATACATTCCAGTAATTGAAAAATTGTACGAGATGGCCCTTTTTCTTCTGTAGAAAGGAAAGGTGAGTGACCTTATAAATTAGTTCTCTGTACCCGTTGTGTGGATTACAGTAGCCACTGGCCACAGGTAGCTACTTAAATTAATTGAAAATCACTTACATTGGTGCCTTAGTCAGTGTTCTGTTGCTGTGAAGAGACACCAGATCTCAGGAACTCTTTTAAAGAAAGTGTTTAATTGGGGCTGGCTTACAGCTTCAGAGGTTTAGTCTGTCATCAGCGTGGCAGGGAGAATGGCAGCCTGCAGGCAGACATGGTGCTGGAGAGGTAGCTGAGAGTTCTACATCCAGATCCACAGGCAGCAGACAGAGTGACACTGGGCCTGGCCTGAAAGCTCAAGGCCCACCCCTAGTGACACACTTCCTCCAATGAGGCCACACCTACCCCCAACAGGGCCACACCTACCCCCAACACGGCCATACCTCCTAATCTCTTCAAATAGTGCAACTCCCTAGGCATTCAATTATAGGAGCCTATGGGGACCATTCTTACTCAAACCACCACAACTGGTTATGTTCAAAGTACTTGGCATGTACTGGCCTCTGGCCAGTGGCTCCCTCACTCAGCAGTACAGAAAAATGTGTGGCTTAGTTAGGGCCATCTTAATCTGTCTGTATTGTCCGTGTGAGTGGAGAAATTTGAATGCCCTAGTAGAAGGGAAAGTTAGGTTTAGAGCTGGGTAGATCTGGGTTCACATTTCAACTTTATCATGCACTAGCCTTGTGGCCTTCGGTGAGTTACACTGCACATACACAGAGGGGGGGGGTGTCACCTCAGTATCTGCTCGTGGATTCTGTAAGCATGGGGTTCACGTGGAGCCCTGCACTTAGAGACAGTCCTTATGTCACTGCCACTGTCATTGTGCTAGGGAGGGGCTCCTGGAGGACTGGCTGGAGATGATTGGCTCCTGCTGGGCAAGATGGGAGGGAGGAGAGTGATCGAGAAGTTCACAGGGCCGCTCACTCGCTGTTTCCCTCACGCTGAGCGTTTGGGAAACACCTCTCAAGATTCAGACAGAACAAGCCCAACAGACACAATGACAGACAGGGTGATTATTGGTATGGTGCTTTTCAAGGGGTTTTGAGGCTTCGTCTGGACCACTCAAGAGTACTGTTACATAACATAGAAAAGCGGGACTGAGGACACGGCTCATGTTTATGCAGCACTGCATACTCCTGGGTGAGGAGGTGCATGCCTGGTATCACTGCTGCACAGTCCTGGGCTACATGGAGCCCTATCTCAGAAAATAATGCAACAAAATAGAGAAGCAAATTAGGTAAGGATTTCTTGGAAGGTTTATAGGGCTAGGTAAACACGAGACACTTTAATGGAAAACTTAACAATTTAGGAGAAATGCGCCAAGGCTTGTTCCTCTCCCCTCCCCCACCTCCCTCACACTTGGTGATGTTCTTTATAACTTAGGGGAGAAACGTCTTTTCACACGATTACGTGTTTTGGTGTGGCGATTTCAACTACCGCATCGATCTTACCTACGAAGAAGTCTTCTATTTTGTTAAACGTCAGGACTGGAAGAAACTTATGGAGTTTGACCAGTTACAGCTACAGAAGTCAAGTGGGAAGGTAAGTTGTACCTCGAAGATATTTCTAGTAACCGTCGTGGTGTGGAGTGCTGTCTCCCAAACGCAGGTACTTGTATGTTAGAACTGTGAGTGGCTTGAACACTGATCCTGATGGCACAGAAAACACACGGTGTTTACACAGTGAGAAAAGCGGGGCGGTGCAGTCTCACAGACTGCTGAACTTAACTAGGCTCTGACTGGCCACACTCGGGATCCCTGTGTCTCTCTAAGGCTGAGTGGCGGCTATCCCTGCGGGAAAGCCCCCCGACAGCATTCAGCACAGTGCGGGGAGTGAGGGTACTTCCTGGCTTTCCACCACCTCTAACGCACTGTGTCGTATGCTTTCAGACAGATGGAGTCAGCTCCTCTGAGGCTCCCCAGAGAGGGTCTGTACTGAGCCCGAGTCATGATTTGCCTTCTAGTGTCCCCTCTGACAACGTCAGATGGACCACTGTGTTGAAGGTGTTGAATACTGGGGTACATGGTCTGCTTGGACCAAATGCACTTACCTATCTACGCGCGTGTGGTCTTTTTAGGGACTGCTTGGCTTCTGGCATCAGAAGTGACGGGTGACACTTTGGACTCTGTTCATAATATTTTGGTGCTGTTCCTTTCTTGTTGGTGAGAACACCAACAGAATCATGTACACACCGATTTGTACATAGACTCCTCCAGAGTACCCTACAAACTAGACTCATTTTATTGACAAAACGGAGAGGTAGGTTGAATTATGTATCGTGTAGGCAGCACACCAGGTCGCCATTCACTCCAAAATTGTCCCCTCACAGAGTGCACATGTGCTATTCCATGGCCCGGGTTTCTAAGGTCTCCAAAGGCCAGGGCATAAAATGGCATAGGTTTGGGTATAGCAATGTGTCTCAACCTGTGGGTCAAGACCCCCTTAAGGGTCAGATATTGACATTAGGATTTGTAACAGTAACAAAGTTACAGTTGTGAAGTAGCAGCGAAGTACTTGTGTGGTTGGGGGTCATCACAACATGAGGAACTGGATTGAAGGGTCACAGCGTTAGGAAGGGTGAGAGCCAAGGGACTACAGACTTCAGTTCTTGAGGGTCAGAGCAGCCAGCTTCCGGGCGTCCACAGCGGATCTGCTCCAGTTAAGACCATTGCTTATTTCCACGTCCTGCTGTCCTAGCAACAAGTACATGAGCATGCCATTGCTTTCGAGAATGCGGCGCTTAGATGCGCAAGGAAAAAGCAATGAAGGTCTCTCCCTCCAAAACCAGGGGACCCAGCCACCATTTTGAAGTGTGCTCTGCCTGAGTGTGAAGTATGCAGACGAGCCCTGTCACCCCACAAATCTTTTTTTCTGCCTCCACCTAATTCTCACTGCCCTCTCTGCTCCATCAAGTGAGGGAGTTTTTGCTCCAGCCCTAAACGCATTGTATACAGGAGCTGGAATGCCCAAATGAGCACATAGTAATCCCTGTCCTGGGGTCCTTTCTCGGTCTCCAAGGGTGACAGAGGTGACTGGCAGGGATTCAGGAGGGAGAGCGAGGTACTATGATGGTGTGTGTGTGTGTGTGTGTCCAGCTATTAAAAGGCATATATGTTGAATATTAGACATATTTACAAATATAGATTCTACTACTTTTTAGAACACTTTGGAATGTACCTTTTTTTTTTTTTTTCCTGAAGATAGCCTTGTGATTTCTTTCTCTGAACAGATTTTTAAAGACTTTCATGAAGGAACCATTAACTTTGGGCCCACCTACAAGTATGATGTTGGATCAGCTGCCTATGATACAAGTGACAAGTGCCGTACCCCAGCCTGGACAGACAGGGTGCTGTGGTGGAGGAAGAAACATCCGTACGATAAGACAGGTGAGTGCCGTGTGTGCGACTGAGACAAACCGGGGACCAGTGAGAAACACCGCCACGGGAAAGAACCAGTCACTCAGCCCAGTGGCCTGGCTGTGTCAATCACATTTCTCTCAATGAATCAGCCACATGATAGCAAGTCATTCTAGATGTCACCGTCTTTGAACCACCTCTCTCCTGGTTTTGCCTCTCCATCATGGCTTCTCCCGCCCACCCTCTGCCCTTTGTCCCGGGGAGAGAGACAAGTGAAGTCTTGGGCTCTCCCTCCCACTCCCCGCACCCCTCAGGTACTTTATCAAGCCCATTTTGTGCCACCAGATTCTCACCTCTTAAAGCCTCAATTCCAAATGGAGCATGAGCCAGGCTGGATTTTTTTTTTAATATTTTATTTATTTATCTTATTGCACATTTGTCTGTGTGAGAGTGTCAGATCCCCTGGAACTGGAGTTACAGATAGTTGTGAGCTGCCATGTGGGTGCTGGGAATTGAACCTGGATCCTCTGGAAGAACAGCCCGTGCTCTCAGCTGCTGAGCCATTTCTCCAGCCCCGGATTTGTTTTTTTTTTTTTAATCAGATGTGTAGTTATTTTGAAGGAGGGTGGAGGCTCATTAGTCAGAACACCTGTAATCTAGAACACACGCAAGCTTTCCACTTTTCAAGAGAGAGGTCTGTGGAGATCTCAAAGCCGGGACACTAGAGCTACAGGAGAAGAGATATGTTTTCTTTCAGGTTAGTCTGAGAACATCTGCATGGTCCCGGGGTACTGAGAGGCAGGGCCAGACGAGTCCTGACTTCGGAGCCTTGGTGCCTCTCACCATGCAGACTGCAGGTCTCAGAGGCGGTGGACTGCTGCACCCTGGCCCATAGCTTCAGACATGAGCTGGGGTCGGGAGGTGAGAGGGTGCCGTGGTTGTTACTGTTCTTGGTCATCTGAACCTGAAGAGCTTTTTCACCCCAGCCCCAGAGCAACCCAAGCCAAAGTTCAGGCTCAGTGAGGGGGGAAGCAAATGAGCCTGAGCCAAGGTCATTAGGGACAGAAATCTTGGCTGCAGGTCATTATATTTGCATTCATATAATTGATGTGGTTTCGTGTCTCCTGTGGGCTTCTTGAATGGAACCTTGTGAGCAGCTGGAGAACTCAACCTTCTAGACAGTGATCTGGATGGTGACACCAAAATCAGGCACACCTGGTCTCCAGGGACCCTCAAGTACTACGGCCGTGCGGAGCTGCAGGCGTCTGATCACAGGTACAGTCCTCAATGAGGAGAGCATTGGCTCCACTTCCCCACAGAGACCGACACGCTGTCCCTGGAAAGACTGCAGTGAGTGTGTGTGTGTGTGTGTGTGTATGGGGGGAGGGGGGTCTGTGTACCCACCCCTGGGAAGTAATAGTTGTTAGCGTTTGGTCATTGTTCTATGTCATAAATGACATTATTTATGAAAATTTCAAAGATACAGCCTGTACAATACTATATCTTTGAAATGTCCCCAACTGCTCCACCGCTCAGCTGGCTTTCCTGGTAGTTTTCAAGGGGCAGTCCTGTGCAGCTTACAGATCTGGTTCGCTCATTTGCAGCCACCGTCCAGCTCTAAGCAGAGACATGGGACTGACCCATTCAGCTAGGGATGACAGTTTTCACCCAGTATTTGTGTTGTGACAAACACCGTACAGTTTGTATCTCGGGTTCAGGTTGTCAGACACTCTGAGATGTCGTTGACCCTTGGCCACTTGGGCTAAGAATGGATGGAGACGGTAGATGGCAGGATGGGGGCAGTCTGATGGGAGCCTCCGAGGGGAGTGATTAGCTTACTGAACACCTTGCACGAAATGATAGATGGTGGCAGCATAAGACGGTACAAGTGAGGAAGGTTTAACTCTCCTGCAGTTGTTACCAGAACTGGGTAAGTTCTTCCAAGAAAGGAAGAGGAGAGTGGTAAACCTGGGTCAGCTAGTGAGTCGGGACTTTGGGTCCTGATTCTTTTATCCCCTCCCCTTAGCCGTGTTGAAGGGAAATGGTATTTATGGGAATCTTTATCCTAATTTCTGGTGTTTCCTTACAATCAAGTCCTAGAAATGAGCTCTATAAACGAAAAGGGATGGTGGTGTGAGGCTCTTAGCATGGATTGCCATGTAGCCACGTGAAGAACTTGTGTTCTAGTGGAGTGCGATGCCTGAGGCTAACAGCTCTGGGGGACAGAGGCAGGTTGGAGGCTGGGATGTGACCCCTGCCGAGGCCGACAGTTCTCCACCGGTTCCTGTTTGTGTCTGATGCAGACCTGTGCTGGCCATCGTGGAGGTGGAGGTGCAAGAGGTTGATGTGGGAGCCCGGGAGCGGGTTTTCCAGGAAGTGTCCTCCGCCCAAGGCCCGCTGGATGCCACCGTTGTAGTAAACCTTCAGTCGCCAACCCTAGAAGAGAGAAATGAATTTCCTGAGGACCTGCGCACAGAACTCATGCAGACTTTGGGGAATTATGGGACGATTATTCTGGTCAGGTAACCCACCCCTCAGATGTGTGTTCTGGGGGGCCAGTGGGATCCAGGAGAGTTGCATTAAGTTCCTAGTATTGACTGAACACTAATTTGTATCCCAGGATCAACCAAGGGCAGATGCTGGTGACTTTTGCAGATAGCCACTCAGCTCTCAGTGTGCTAGACGTGGATGGTATGAAGGTGAGTGGCTCTTAGTCACACTGTGGCCCATCCCCATATTTTACATGGCCATGATTTCCCCTGGCCAGTGCCCTAACTATGTCCGCACCACGGTGCGTAGCGGCTGGGATTCTCCATCTGGGTCTTGTGTCTTAGAGCTGGCCTGTCCTACTTGCAGAAGCTGCTAGTGTGGTTCCCACTGAGGTCTTCGCTCCCCCCTGATGGAGTGCACTTGCCTCCTTTCTCCTGAGACTGTTTTGGGATGTGCAGCTCACATTTAGTTCCATTTTGATAAGATCCTGGTTTAAATTTGCACAGAATGAAAAGCCGGAGGCGTCAGTTTAATTTCTATTCCAACCAAATGTGTGTGAGCCATGCTGAGCTCACCCTGGGGTCTGGACTTTGGGTTGCCTTAGCAAGTTGTAAGGAATGCACAGGTTGGAGAGAGAAGCATTTTGTGACTGATGGGAACTCTGGTGACTTGTCTTTGTTCTCACTTGTTGGCTGCCCCCCACCCCCCAGGTGAAAGGCAGAGCTGTGAAGATTCGACCAAAGACCAAAGATTGGCTGAAGGGCTTGAGAGAGGAGCTCATTCGGAAGCGGGACAGCATGGCCCCCGTGTCTCCCACCGCCAACTCCTGCTTGCTGGAGGAGAACTTTGACTTCACGAGTCTGGACTATGAGTCCGAAGGTGAGTGGCCCTGACAGAAAGGGCAGGCAGAGAATTCTAGTGATGGCCAGGCCTTGCCCCAAACCCCACCTCACAAAGGTTACGGAGGACATGTGAAGTGTGAGAATTGCCCCTGCGTGACAGCTGCGGCTCGTATTCGCGGGTTCCAGTGTTCCCCGGTGGGGATGATGCCGGAGCAGGAAAGGGACAAGATGTCCTCACGTTTGTTATTAACAGTGGCTCAGAGGCTGTAGCAATGGGCATGAATTGAGGTGGGAACTGGCCCGGGCACCCAGCTCCCATGGCTGCCAGCAGAGTGTCATAGGATTCTTGTGTTGGTTATGTTGGCTTCACAGACAGACACTTTATAAGGGAGGAATTTTTCATTTTGGTTAGCAGATCATAGGTCCACGGCTGTCTTAGTCAGGGTTCCTGTTGTGATGAAACACCATGACCAAAAGCAACATGGGGAGGAAAAGGTTTGTTTCAGCTCACAGTTCTACATCACAGTCTGACATCTAAGGAATTCAGGCATGAGCCCGAGGCAGGAACTGAGGCAGAGGCCGTGGAGGAATGCTCCCTACTGCCTTGCTCCCCGTGGCTTGCTCAGCCTGCTTTATTATAACACCTAGGACCATGGGCCCCTGGGCCAGGCCCTCCCACATCAATCGTCAATCAAGAAAATGCCCTGCAGACTTGTCCATAGGCAATCTTACGGAAGCATGTTGTCAATTGAAGGTCCCTCTTCCCAAACGACTCTAGCCTGTGTCACACTGACATGAATCTACCTGGAACAATAGCCTTTGGCTCGGTTGAATCTGGGCCTCTGGCAAGGCAAGAACATGGAGGCGTGGGAGCATGTGACAGTGGCTACTCACCCCCACTCCCCCAGTGCACAGGAAGCAGGGAGTAAATACCAGTGCCATCTTTTATTCCAGTTGGGTCTCTGGGCCAAGGGATCAGCTTGAGCCCTTCCGTCCCTACTTAAGTCTCTCTGGACACATCCCCACAGATACCATCTCATAGGTGTCCCTCAAGCCAATCCAACTGACAAGACAGTCCCACTGGCTGGAGGGTGGACGGCTGCCCCCTCATTCCTCTCACCCTCATGTGATTTGTTCTTCCCCGAAGGGGATGTTCTTGAAGATGACGAGGACTATTTAGTGGATGAGTTTGGCCAGCCTGTGGCCTCAGACAGTGAACTTGGTGGAGACGACTCTTCCGATACCATGAGCTCCTCAGCACCTGCCGGCAAATCTCCTGTACTCGCTAAAAAGAAGCAACATCCAACGTACAAAGGTAGCTCCTTCTCTGCTTTCCCGGGGTAGGGTTGGAAGAGCGTCCTCATCTTTCTGATGTTTGGCCCCATAACACGCCTACCTGGAGATGTCAATCTGTTTCCTTTGTGTACTCGAGGGGCCACAGCTCTCTAGAAGCTGCTTTTACATTTGTGACTTTGTCCCCCAATACTTTTCTGATTGAATCCCTGCAGAGACATATTCAATATCGACACCCTGATGTATTATTTCATTCACATAATGTCATATTATACAGTGGCATCATTACATTTTAGAATTAAGGGGAGCAAAAGAGGGTGTGGGGAATGAATTCATATTCTGGATTAAATGGTAGAGTGTTAGATTCAGTTGACTCTGGTCCATCCAGAATTCCCCACCTGCCTTCCACTGCCAGTCACTAGGTTCCTAACTGGAGAGAAGCGTTAGCCAACAGGCGCAGGACCCTTGCGCAAGGGCTGGAGACATAGAGTGTGGCCAACAGGGAATTAAAGTGTTTCCTTGTCAAGAGAGGTCCAAAGACCCGCCTACCCCACATCTTCCTTTGAATAGATAATGGTCCCCAAACTGATCAGTAGCTTGCCACTCTAGAACCCTGGTTTAACATTTTGAGTTGCTGAGTCTGCCATAGAATTCAGATTTGGTGATTTGGTAAGGCATATGGGGCAGGCAGTATGTACAGTTTTAGTGAATGACACCAGGTGACCTTTACATTCCTCTGGTCTTCTCTCCTCCAGCTTTGGCCCCTCTTGTTCTTCTCCGAGGAATGTCCCAGGCCAGTCATGGCATCAAGCACTCAGAAAGTGGTTACCTGAAGCTTCTAGTAGCCAAGAGCTTGCCACTGGGTGCCAGGCTAATGAAGAGGGGAGACTTTCTCAACTTCCAAATCACTAGCCATATTTTAGAATGAGGAATTAAGCTCTCTGCCCTATGGGGGGGTGAATCTTAGCAGCTCTGGCTTCACTGTATCTTTTGCTTGTGTAGAGGTGTTGACTGATCACTTTGGAAGGAAATGGGTCTATACGTTAAAACATGCCAGGGTTTCTCAAGTCTGGTAAACCAAGCCCACAGGTCATTGAGTGTTGCACGCAGGCATTGGTTATGCCCTCACCCCAGCAGAGGGTTCTCGCTTCTGAATCGGGCTCGCTGGGTGTCCCATAGCACCTCAGCCTCCTGTGGCGTGCTCTGTGCACAAAGCCATTTCTGACCCTTGCATTTGGAAGAGATCGTCTTTCTCACAGCTGCCATGTCCTCTAGACGACGCTGACCTGGCGAAGTTAAAGCAGGAGCTGGAAGTTGTTGGGGATTTTCGCCACCGTTCTCCGAGCAGGTCCCTGTCCGTCCCCAATAGGCCTCGGCCACCTCACCCACCACAGAGACCCCCCCCTCCAAGTAAGACTTTGCTTGCTCTGAGCTTGCCACAGTGCCTGCTGGGAATAACCGCACACCTCCTGCTATTGAACACACAGCTCTAGACTGATTCTGAGTCCCTTCTGATGCTCCTCTCCCTGTCCCCCCTGGGGGGGGGGGGTCCTTGTTCTCCGAGTCTAGGGCATGTTCCATGTTGGAGGTCATTGGTTTCTCAGGGCATGTGAAACAAAGCCGTTCTAAAGCTGTTCTTCCAGGATCTTGGCGTTTGCTTCCAGAAGCCTTAAATTCGAAACCATTAACATAGAAATGGCTGTCGTCCTTTGAGGGGGGGTTTCTAGCCTTTCAGTCAGGTGCTGGTTTCTTTGACAGACTCCCAGACCTGCTCTGTAGGACTCTGGTTCACCCAGAGACTCAAGCATGCATGGATCCCTGCTAGCCCAGGCCATGATCCACCTCCTGCTCCTGTGTTCCCGGCTTTCTGGCAAAGAGCCCTGTTTGACCCAGGCTCTCCTAGGATGGGGGTCCAGGCCCTCTGACAACGCTTCTCCCATCAAACTTCCCTTAATCCCAAAATAACCTCGTGGCTTGCTTCTGATCGGTTTCTGTTGTATACCATAACAGTTTCCTTTTCCCCCAAACCATGACAAGTCAAATACGGGCTTTTCTAAGCCATTCCTTTCAAAATCGGGTTCACCCATAGCTAACATGTAGCAGTAATCAGTGTCAAGCTAGAAGTGTATCTTCACTTTTGTGAGCCGTATACTCAGGAAATAGAAATGATACTAAAAATACCAGGTTTATAAGATGTTTTAGGTGGGAGACCATGGCAAGAGCAGGGAGCGTTTAGGGCTAGCCTAGGCTACATAGTGAGAGGAGGTGAAAGAGTTTAGGACTAGCATAGGCTACATAGTGAGACTGTCTCTCTAAAAAATAACTTAAAAATTATACACATTTTATAAATCATGTTATTTTAGAGCTTTAATAAAAGTAAAGAACTATAGAGAAGAATCAAGCTTTGAAAGTTACCTGGCTACCTACAAGTAACAGTTTTAATCAAAATCACTTCCATTGTTTTCCAGTTGTCTACAAGGGTATCTAAACACTATTTTAAAAGAAAAAATGTAAGGGCTGGGGCTGTGTGTGCTAGCCTAACTTAAATGAGGCACCAGGTCCAATCTTTAATTCTGCCAAAAAGAACGTTTTAATGAACTGTTACCGCTTTTGCTTGGTCATTTGTTTTTATTCCGCTGACTGTGTCATTAAGTATTCTGAGACAACTCATTAATGGCTAAAAGCAGAATGTATCGTAATTTATTTCTCTGAGTTGGAGACTCCAGGACTTCTGTTGTCTCTCAAACGTTAAAAATGTTCCGAGGCTGGGGGGATGGCTCAGTGGGTAGCAGCACTTCCCACACAAGCCGGATGCCCTCCCGCTGTGGTGGACTCCCTGCACCTCCCGATCAGCAGAATCTGTGGGAAAGCCCATGTGCTGGGAGTGCTGTCTGTAGTCCGGCATTCTTACTGGTGATGGGAGGAGGAGTCAGGGGAATCCCCAGAACCTTGAGGACCAGGTGCCCTAGAGTGTGCAGTGCAAACAGTGAGAGACCCTGCCTCAACCAACACCCGAGGCTGGCCTCTCCTTACACATGTACTGTGCCCTCACACACAAACACATGTGCTTTGTACAGACACCTACACACACACACACACACACACACACACACACACACACACACAGACACACACACAATACTGTTTAACAACAACATTCGAAATAATTTGGTCCTGACAATAATGTTGTGTTTCAAACCACTTAAAAACCAACTGGTTTGTATATAAGATTAGAAACCCGCTGTGTGTTAGATTTAAATTTGCATTCCATTCCTGCTTCCCTAGACAATCTGTGTCAATAGGCTATGCTATCGCTATCGGAGAATCCAGGAAAACTGCTTTGTTTTTTGTGGTGCTGGGGATGGAGCCCAGGGCCTCCTCATCCATGCTATGTAAGCGCTCTACTGCTAACCCATAACCACAGCCCCAAAGAGAAACTTTGGAGAGTCTCAGGGGGCCTGCTTGGGAGCACTCTGTATGGCTTGTGAGTCTGCACTCCTGACCATGGCTGTGTCTGCCTTTGCGGCTGCCTCCTCCCAACTTCTTGTAGCTTGCTAGCACGTTACCAAGTCACTGAAGCCGCGGCTGTCTTTTTCGCAGCTGGTTTAGTGGTGAAGAAGTCAGCCTCAGATGTCTCCATCTCCTCCGGCACTCATGGGCAGTATTCAATCTTGCAGACTGCGAAACTTCTTCCAGGAGCACCTCAGCAACCAGTGAGTCCCTTGGGCTCCCAGGGAAGTGATTAGCATGTCAAACCTGAGGGAGTGCCCCACCCCAAGATCATGTGGATCGTGCCTTTCCAAGGAATATGTAGCTCTACCTCCTTAACCCTCTCCCTGCCCATCACTCATCCCCCAAACCCCTAGTGCTTAGTCTCAGCTTCTTTACAGGTCTTTTACGTGGTTGTGCAGAGCACTGTGGGAGAAGACACTTGGGATAAATAGCCCCCAGTGTCCCTGCAAAGCAAACTACCCACTTCCAGACTCTTCTTTCACTCCCTTGTAATTCTTAGCTTTGCCTAGATCTATAGAGCATTGAGTGGTAAAGGGAAAAGGGAAGATTCAGATATGTTTGGCCATTTTGGTGTAAGGTTAGAGACCCACTGGGTCTGAATCCCACCAAAGCACGGTTCTGAAAAATTGCAAGGGGAGTGGGCAGGGGGACTCATCTGGAGGAGTTCTGAGCTGCTGACGGACGTGCAGGCGAGAGTCAGTGGCAAGGAAGTGAAGGCCATACTGATGTGCCCAGGAAGCTGTACAGGCTGGCAAGCGGGGCCAGGCTGGCATGCATATGCAGTCAAGGCAGGCTGAGGCGTTGACTAGATTCCAGAATATACAGTAATAAAAATGGGTCTCAGCTGACCCAGGAGCTGAGTGAAGAGGTAGACAATTCTGTTGGGAAACATGTATCTGGGAGATGTTTCCATACTCACAGACTATGGAAGGCATGGTCTGAGACTGCTCTCCAGCTCCACCGACTATGGAATGTCACGTTACAAAAGTCTGTTTGGGAGCTGAAGGTCTTCAGCTCTGGCCTTCATTGCATTTCTCCTCTTGGTGGGTAGAGAAGGGCATTGAGAGATGTGGTTTAGAATAAGTGGATGTGTCCATCATCTGATGGGGTTCTGCAGAGCTCACATTCACGTACAGACCACCTGCCACCCCTACAGACAAGCAGGCGACGTACATGCTCCTTTCCTGCCTGCGTTAATCTATGTCTCTCCCTGATTCTGTCCCCAAGCCCAAGGCTAGAACTGGAATTAGTAAACCTTACAACGTCAAGCAGATCAAAACCACCAATGCCCAGGAGGCAGAAGCAGCGATCCGGTGTCTCCTGGAAGCTGGAGGAGGTAGGGTCTCTTGGGAACCACGTCCCTGGCCAAAAGGGAGTGCCCAGTCCTCTTTTATCCTTTTACAGATAGTGGCCTAGAAAAGATCTGGGTCTGTGCTCTCTCTCCCTCTCTCTCTCTCCCCTTCCCTCCCCCCCTCTCTTTCTTTCTCTTTCTATCTGTCTGTCTTTTTCTTTTTTTCTTCCTTTCTTTTCTTTTTTATTTCTTTTTTTAATGCAACATTAATTGGAAATACCCTTTAGTATTTTAATTACTTATTTTTGATGTATTTTCCACTTAAAATTACATACTCAAAATTCAGGAAGTATGTAGAAAGTAATCCCATGATGATCAGGCAGCATTTTAGAGATAAATAAATGAAATTTTATAAAGGTTGATGTTGGGCCTGTGAACCTGAAGATCTGAGCTGAGTCCCAGGACTCAACGTGGTGGAAGGAGAACTGAGTGCCCCAGGTTGTCTTGTGACAGCCACCAGTACAGCATGGCACTCCTGTGCCCCTCCATATCTGATAATCGATCAATATAAACACGTTTAGGAGAAGTTGAGAGCGGTGAGAACTAACTCATTCTGCCAGCGGGGTGACAAAGGACCGCTGTGTGGATGTCCTGCTGCAAACACAAAATCCACCTTGTAAATCACGGGCAAGTGTAAATAAATCCTGTGCCTCGGGCTGGGGCATCTGCCCCACCACACTGCTGTCAATCTGCGTTGCTGGTACCTCACGTAACCCTGGCTATCCTGTGGGATCTCTCCCATTCTCCCACATCACTGCTACTAACAATTGCTGTTTTGGTTTTGGGCTGTAATCCAGAATCTCTTTTGGAGAGGAAAGATTATGCCCTTTGTAAAGAAATACGGGGATATTGTAATTGCCCGATTGTATTAACCAGGGTATTCATCTGACTTGGAGTTCTCGACACACTGAAGGAGGACAGAGGGCCTGGGTTAGAAACCTGAGAAACATTGTTGCAGGTGGTTTTGTTTTTGATTCACTGATAAGTGAATCAAAACTACGGTACCTTCAGACAGTGGCGTATTAGTCACGGAAATATAGCGGCACATATTACAGTGAGGGGAACCGTTGGAAATGTTATGCTGAGTGAAAGAAATGAGACAGGAATCACGCACTGTGTTATTCCACATGTCCATGATGTCTGTGGTAGGTAGATCCACAGACACAGAAAGCTGTGAGGAGGAAGGAGAAAGGCATGAGTTTCTTTTTGGCAGAACAAAAAATGTTCTAGAATTGGATAGTGGTAATGCCTGTGCTGCTTGGTGAATGCATTATAAACCATTAAGATGGGTACATTTCAAGGGGGGTGATACGTAAGGAGCAAACAGCTCTAGAGACACACATTAGTGAGGTTTGAAGTCTGCCCACTGTCTCGATGTGACGCCGCCTTGTTCACACTCCTGTTGGGGTTCTGTTGCTTTGTGGGCTCTCTTCCTTGAGGAACATCTGACACTTTCTGTATGGTATCAGGGTCTCACTGATCCTTCCTCAGGTCCCGTGGGTCCCAGGCCCCATCCCTGTGAAGGAAGTGTGTGTGCACTACTGGGGCCAGACCTGGCTGTCTAGTCCTGACGAGCCCTCAGGGCCTCCTTGTAGCTAGAAGGAAACACACTGGATTCCTATGGCTCTGAGACGTAGACTCTCGAAAGGTTAGGTGGTGCAGTGGATTCCACCACCTTGTACTTGAGCTGAGTGATTCCATGTTTCAGGTATCCCAGAAGCAGCCCCGGGTGCCATGCCCCTGAGAGACCAAGGGTCTTCTAAGCCAGAGCCCATGTTTGCAGGAGGCAAGCCGGAGGCCTCCCTGGGGCCCCCAGTCCTGCCTCGCCGGCCTGCGCCTAGGGTTCCGGCTATCAAGAAGCCGACTTTGAGGAGGACGGGAAAGGTAAGAAGCCAAGACGGGTGAGCCACTCCTTCCAAGGTTGCTCAGGGTCTTGTTGCATAAAGTATGTCCAGGACAGAAGTGAAGTTGGGTTGGGTTTCTCCACCCACACCTGCGTCCCAGACTTAGCCGTGTCTAGAGAAGTGGTTCCTTTGCCTACTGCTTCTCCTCCATCTCCCTGCTGCACCTTGGCCTCAGCTGAGCGGAGCGAGGACCTGACTGTCCTTGGCAGGTTCTCACTGTGACACTCGTGCACAGCTTAAGAGGGGCTGCTTCCTGAATGTTCCCAGGCTGCACAGGGAACGGCCGTGGATGCATTCTGCCCAGTGGTCCAGTGCTGCTGTTTGTGTGTGGTACGCGCATGTGGTTTCACAGGCACAGATTTATGTGCATTAGAAAAGCACCAACGGGGGAGTGGGGGGGGGGAGATGGCTCCATGGGTAAGAGCACTTGCTGCACCCGCATGAGGACCTGAGCTGGGATCCCACCACTCACGGAAAAAGCACCATACAGCCACGCATGCCCCTGTAACCCCGGAGATGTGGAGGGCAGAGGTCGGAGGGTTGCTGGGGCTTAATGGCTGCCAGCCGAGCTCCAGATCCAGGGAGAGACTCTGACTCAAAGGAATGAGGTGGGGAGTGACAGAGGAGGGCATCCAAGCTCCTTCAGGCCCTTCCCTATACAGGGGCACCCCCTCACACACACACACACACACACACACACACACACACACACACACACACACACACAGGCTCATATACCACAAACATATAACCAGCTCTGTCTGTCTCTCTCTCTCTCTCTCTCTCTCACACACACACACACACACACACACACACACACACACACACACAGGAAAACCCTAACCAGTTCCTAGATTAGCAGTTTCACTCTGCTCACGTGGCCATGGTCTCCCGCGGGCCCAACAGCTCCTGACCACTTTTCTTGCAGATCGTTTTCTGCTCTCGCTCACAGGCTTCTCAGCCTTGCTTACTGCTGCAAAGACATGAGTTTGTAAGGACAGTAGCTGCGCAGAGACTGACACCTGTAGATACTTCTGGATCTTCTGTTTGATCTCAGTTCTAGGAGCCGGCCACTCGGTAACCTCTGCCTGGCCACCATAGAGTGACTGTTGCTTTTCCAACCCGCCCAGTGGGAGAAGTCGCTCTGGCATGTGCCTACGTATTGAGTTTGCTTTCTGTCTTCCGGTTGTACTTCTGTCCTGCGTTGGCCTGTTGCTGCCTGTCCATTTTCCATGCTTGGTTGCAAAATGAACTGTCCACCTCTTTCTTGTGTGCAGGAGCAGAGTTGGCTTGTCTTTTCAGTGGCTGCCCAGGAATTTTGGTACAAGGCTGGTGGAGAAGGATTATGCTTTCAGTTTGTTTTCTTAAGAACAAATGGAAACACTGGACCTGGACCCCTAGGCTTATCTCCCCGGCCCTATCTGTACCAAAGCTTCCCTTTGTACCATGTAGTTTAAAAGCAGAGCTAAAAAAGTGGGGGCCCCTGTGTGACATTCTCCCTCCTTCTGTATTGAAATATAAAAGACCCAAGGAGAAAGTAGAGCCGTTAGTCCTTCGGGCTGCAACATGGTCTCTCCTAGGGTGTTACAGTGCATGCTGAGTTATCTGCTTAGGCCCACACTCCTAATGAATGTCTCAGAAGAGTTCTTGCTGAATGAGGGAAGAGCATAGCCCCATTTTATCAGGCAATGAAGACAACGTCTTCGTAAATTACCCACCGTGGCTCTGGTTTTAAATCTCTTGCCGTCGTTCAGTGCCCATGCTGGACCGTGTGCTTCTCCGGCACCTCCTCATTCCTGCTCACTCCACTGGCTCCCAGACACTCTCTACCTGGTTGCCTCAGCCCCATCTATCTCTAGTCCCTACCGAGTGTTGTCTGGGTGCCCATTTCTTACGTGCTGGCTTCTCACTGACACTCTACCTTGCCTTCCCTCAGCCCATGTCACCAGAAGAACAGTTTGAACAGCAGCCTGTCCATTTTACGATCGGTTCCCAGGAAATGAGCCTTGAGACCCCTCCTCCAACGACAGCCCCTCAAGTCGCGCCTGTTCCCAAACCGAGAACTTTTCAACCTGGGAAAGGTGTCGAGAGGCGGCCAAGCAGTGGCAAGACAGCGCTCGGTGAAGCTCCTCCCATGACAGGTGCGACGGAGCTACCGCCTCCAGAGGCCCCGACTCTGGCTCCCAAGGTGCCCCCGAGGAGGAAGAAGTCTGCACCAGCAGCCTTCCACCTGCAGGTCCTGCAGAGCAACAGCCAACTCCTCCAGGGCCTCACGTGCTCCCCACCGCAGCCCGATGCCTACCCGCCCTGCCCGCAAGCAGCGGCTCTTCTTGGCGTTTCATCTGCCGCAAGCCCTGAGACTGATGAGCCCAGAGTGGCGGAGCCCGAGGTAGCTGCTTTCCATGGTGATGATCCAGATCCCTTCTGGAGCCTTCTCCATCACCCTAAGCTGCTGAATAATACCTGGTTACCCAAGAGCTCTGACCCTTTAGACTCAGGGTCCAGGAACTCGGAGAGGACACACACAGACCCAGCACAGGTCAGTGCCTCATTGGCTGAGAGGGGGCTGCCACCAGACCGTGGGGGAAAAGACTTTAGTCACTGGGTGGCAGCCAGTAACAAAGACAAGAGGACAACATTAGGCGTTTGATCCCCGGGCAAGGACATGGCCCGTCGCCTTTAAAGATACTCGTTCTGGATGTTCGCCCTCCTCGTGTGGGCGTCGCCTGGCCTGGTTGAAAGGGATATCAATTTAAAGTTGCACTGAAAGACTCCGCGCGCGTCTGTCCCTCGTGTGTAGTTTATAGAGATTGTCTCCCATTCAGTACAGTCATTCAGCGGCCACCAAAAGAGTTCATTCAAGACCTGTGCATTTTAAGCTTGCTCTCAGGGGGATGGGAAATGTGCTGTCGGATTCAGCAGATGGATTTTAAAGGAAAGGAATCTAGCTGCCCAAGAGGCTCTCACCCACTGAATTTTAAATGGTTGTTCAACTTACGTGTGTGTATGCCATTTGCCTGTTGTTTTTGTCTGCGTTTTACGGATTTGGGGTAAGTGGTGGGTTCATAAAAGATAACATTAAAAGCAGTTGGGACCATTAAAAGCTGTTCTGGCCCACTTTAAATCAGGTTAAGGAAGAAAAAAAAAAGTCAGTTGAAAAGAGCAAATAGGTCAGCAGCATGCCTGGACCGTGCATTCTCGTGAGCCCTTTTTTATGGGGTTGCCCTTCGTAGCTGCAGGCTCCACTCCTTTCAGCAGGCTCAGCAGAAAGACCTCATCTGTACTGAGCATGTGTGTGTGCTGATATTCCTTAAACACTACAGCGTACAGGTGAGTTGTCTGGACATAACTGCACATGTACAAGAGGATGTGTAGGAACTGTACAAACACTGTGCTGTTGGGGACTTGGCGTCTATGGATGTGGGTACCTCAGAGTGTCCTGGAACGGATCTCTCACAGACACTCAGGTAACTACCCACGTGTATTAACTCTGATTATGTAAAAGTCCTGTGGGAGCTGGTGGCAATACTGTTTTGGTAGTGACAGGTGCACCATGAACTCACACGCCACTCAGATATGGACCAGCTGATTCCTGCATGCTCTGTACACGGCCATGGTCTTGAGCTGTGGTATGCTGCTTAAACCAATTTATATTCACCCCCTGGATGAAACCTCCTCCATATTGTTCATGTTCCATAAAGGCACAAAATGTAAAAACTCGTACTGGCCCACAATGACTGACTTTCATTGGTGTAGTTTATGATGGTTCCTGGAGTGTTCTACATGGCTTCATGAGGAACCCCTCCAGGACAAGGAGTGTGGGCTTGGTATCTGCGTGTCTCTTGGGTCTGTGAGTTACCTTCCCATTTTCATGCATTTCTAATACTTCTCATCTCTTCTCAAGAACTGATGAAGACAGCATGATGCTATTTTATATTTTAAAAATATTGTGAGGCCTACAATCTATTTTGAGCAGATATCACATTTTTGTGTATAAAAAGTTCCTTAGCTGAAGAAGGCTGAGATTGCAGGGTCACAAGTTCAAGACCAGCCTGGGCAACAGAGCAAGATCCCTTTTCAGAAAGAAGGAAATTTATTAGAAAATCTATTATGCCAACTTCCATACTTAGGAGTCTTTCCCATCATAGACCCATACAGCAATGTCCTGTGTGGCCTCTTTTGGGCAATCCTGCAGTGAATGCTAATGGTTGGGACAGCCATGGTCATTTTGACGGGGACATGTTACTCGCTCTTTATTACCTACCAGACTGCTGGGATTTCAGAAATTATTTTCACTGTCACATTCGAGATTTTTTTTAATTGTTTAAATCTGGCATTCAAGAACAAAACTCCATGTATCTACATTCATCTGAAAATGGATCAGAGAAAAAGGAGCTGCTGACTTACAGATTAAATAGGTAACATGCGTATTTGGCAGTTATAAAAGATGGTGTGGGGGCCCTGGAGACATGGCTCAGCAGTTAAGAGCACTGGCTGCTCTTCCAGAGGACCTGGGTTTGAATCCCAGCACCCACATAGTGACTCACAATGGAGTCTGTAACTCCAATCCCACAGGATCCAATGTTCTTTTCTGGCCTCTGAGAGCACTTATGCTCAGACATACATGCAGACCAAACATCAATAAAAATAAAAAGAAAAGAAAAATTCGAGATGGTGTGTAGATTGACCAGTATTTTCAGTGGTGCCCAAGTACTTTTTAAATGATTGTGTGGTTCATCTTGTGCGTGTTTGTACAAATAAAAACCTTATAGGAAGCGCCAGAGGTTCTGTTCAGAGGTGGGCTACCTGGAGATGTTAAAGGATTGGCCACAATGTTCCTTCCCACGAGTGCAGTCATGATGGAAGACTCCCGTTTTTAAACTCAGATGCCCTTTCCTGTATATACCTTCTTATCCTGCCACAGAGGAGGTAAATTTGATGGCAGATACATGTAACCCCCAGTCAGAAAGGCAGCAAGGGAGGTCAGCCCCACACAGTTGCTTGCGGCGAGGAAAGAACTCCAGCCTCTAGTTTCTTCTTTCTTCTGCACAGCAATGGACTGACCCAGAAGCCAGGAGTCCACGAGGCAAGTGCTCATCAGAGAAGCAGCCGGTCCTGCGAGTCTGAAAGTGAAGAGGCCACACCCAGGAGTGTGGGTCAAAAGGAAAAGCTCATCATTAAAAACTGAACAAGCTGGGAGTGCTGGTATAGGCCTATAATCCCAGCATGCCGGAGGCAGAGACAAGGGGATATCTGTGGGTTCGAGGCCAGCCTGGTCTACAGAGTGAGTTCCAGGACAGCCAGAGCTACATAGTGAGACCCAGTCTCGAGCAGGGGAAAAAAGGACAGTTGGAATGGTCTTATTTTTAAAACAATGCTTATTACTAATTGGAGGATGTCTCAAGCCAGTAGCAGGAGGTTGCATATGTCAGCAGTGAGCAACCGCCCCCCAGACTTCATTCTGTGTTGGGTTTGTTTTTGGTCTTTGGTCTTGGTTAATGTGACTGATACTGCCATTGCTTTAAACATGCTGCAGTTCACCACACTATTTCAGGGGTGATACTGACAATTTCACATGGTTTCTCAGACCCTAGGAGAGCCTCTTTTTAGAGTTCCTACATATTAAAAAGAAAATTAAGGTGACTGAAATTAGGAAATCTCAAGAAATTTCTCCAAAGGTTTAAAGTTGCTGAAGTTTAAGATACTTAAAAAAAAACTCAGCACGTGCAGGGAGTCATGTGCTTTAGAATGGTCATTTCATTGGGAAGGACAACTGTGAAAATACCAGACTAGTGATTAATAAAGTCTGCGCGTGCTTTGAGTTGGTAATTTGTCCTCATGCTGGATACATTCACTTCTGTCTTTTTAAAACTGGAGTTCTTTTCAGACATGCAGAGAATCCAGGACTCTCTTCTTTGGCCAGCCTTCCTCTACATCAAATGCAACTGCCAGTTCTTTTTTGTTTTGGAGACAGGGTTTCTCTGTGGCCCTGGCTGTCCTGGGACTCACTCTGTAGATCAGGCTGGCCTCGATCACGGAAACCCACCTGCCTCTGCCTCCCGAGTGCTGAGACAAAGTCGTGCACCACCATGCCCGGCTGCAGTTGCTAGTTCTGTGTGATGTTTTGTTTTGTTTTTCAACAATGGAGCTCAGTAGAAAAAGACAGGAGAATAATAAGGTTAAGAATTTATGGCTTGAGAGCCTAAGAGGTGGCTCGGTAGCCAGAGGTGCTTGCTGCCAAGTCTGAAGACCTGAGTTCGATCTCTAAGACTCACAAGTGGAAGGAGGGAACTAACTCTTCAAAGTTGTCCTCTGACCTACAGTACACGTGCGTGCACATACGCACGCACGCACACACGCACACCCACAGAGAAACTAAATATAAGAAAAAAATCCCTAGAATTTATCGTGTGGAAGCTGCTCTCAGGGACCACTGACATAACATACACATATTAGGCTCCACTGTGTGTGAGAATTGAGGGGCGAGACTGTCTTCTCAAGGACCTTAAGGCTGACTGAGGAACGGATGAACTGTGAGGGTGGTTTGCGTACGTTTCTTCATGGGAACAGATGGGAGTCTGTATCTTTAAATTCTGCCCGTGTCGGTGGTGGCAAATGCCTTTAATCCCAGCACTCGGGAGACAGATACAAGCTGATCTCTTTGAGTTCAAAGCCAGCCTGGTCTACAGAGCGAGTTCCAGGACAGCAGGACTGTTACACAGAGAAACCATCTCAAAACAAGACAAAATCTGCCCATGTTTTTTCTAAGCTAATTAGTCACAAGATATAGTTACCACTGTTGTGTTTCTCAGGAGTAAGACTAAATAGACTGGTCATCTCACGATGGTAAACCAATAAGGATTTGCTTTGTCTGTGACTCGGACCTGGCCAAGGAAGGGGCCAGGAGACTACAGAACGTTTGTTCCATGGTGGTAGGAGCCTGGCTCAGACTCACTGCAGTGCAAGGTGATGCCAGCAGAGGTTCAGTGGAGAATTAACGTGAAGAAATGCAGGGCTTCCATATACTACCTGCCCCCACAGCTAGCACCACGGGTACCCTGCATGGGATTGCTACAATTGATGAAGCTGCACCTGATGTCATCACCTGTGACGGCCTGGCTTCACATTAGACATCACTCTGTGCTGTACGTTCTAAGGTATGATGACACGTGATCTACCATTGCGTTATCAGAGCTGTTTCACTGCCCTAAAAAACCCTGAACCTTGCTCCTATGCACCTCCCAACCCCAGTTCCTAGAAACCCCATCCTTGTCTGTTGCTGCCTTTGCAGAATGTTGGATTTGCAGTCCTATAGTGTGTGGCTTTTCCATACTGGCTGTTTTTTGGTTTTTTTTTTAACCCAATGACAGGAATGTCAGGGCCCTTCCTGTCATTTCACGGGGTGACAGCACCTTTCTTCTTAGTGCTGAGTTTTCTCTCAGGATGCACCAGTCACCCACTGAAGGAGATTGTGGTTGCTCCCAAGCATTGTCAATTGGGGATGAAGCTGCTGTAACTATCAAGGAGCAGCATTTTGTGTGGGCATAAATTTTCCACACATCTGATTACATACCAAAACTAAGAATGTGTTTTCTAAGAAATTGCCAAATGGTTTTCAGAGTAGCTGTGCCATTTTGCATTCCTCTTGGCAACAGGTCAGAGTCTCCGTGGCTCCACACCCTTGTCCGTACTTGGCACTGTTGGGGATTTTGACTGTTCTGGTAAGTGTGTAATGTAGATTCTTAATGTGATGAACACCTTCATACGCCTGTGTGTCTTTGGTGATGTGTCTGTGTCCCTGGCCAGGGCTTAGTTAGGCTTCATTTCCTTACTGGTGAGTTTTAACAATTGTTTGTTTTAGATAAAAGTCCTTTATCAGCTCTGTCTATTATAGACAATTTTTCCCAACTACTTTTTATGCATTTTAACTCATTTCAACTGTTTCCTTTTTCTGCACTTATTTTTTCTAATTTTAAAGCTGTGTTCCATTACTTCAGATTCTCATGTATAACAAGATATTTAAACTTATAATCCTACAAAGCCTAGCTTCACCCTTCATATTTTAGCATGAATTTTTCTGTTATTAACTGCTCTATTGTAATTTTGCTTTTTATTTTTCTTTGACCCAAGAAATGATTGAGACTGTGAACAGAGAAGACAAGTTTTTGGAGAGGATTGGGAGTCTGGGTTTGTTTTTCTAGATAAGGTCTCACTCTAGCTCAGAGTGGCCCAGAACTAGCTGGGCCTCCTGCCTCAACCTCCCAAGTGGTGCACACACACTTTTTAAAGTTTCCTGTTTGTGGCCATGTGCACGTTTTGTTTTGAGACAAGGTCTCACTACATAGCCCTGGCTGGCCTGGAACTTGCTATGTATATCAGGTTGGCTTTGAACTCAGAGATCTCCCTGCCTCCTGAGTGCTGGTATTAAAGGTATGTGCCATCATGTGCAGCCCAGGATATATTTTTTAATGATTTCACCAACATATTTTTAGTTGTGGGTTGATTTACCCCAAATGTATCCATAAATTATTAACATTATTCTAGAAGTCTATGTATGATAAAAAAAAAAACCACATTATATTCCATGCCATGACATTACGCATACTAAGTGACGTACACTCAAGGTGAAGCTCCAGACCTCGTCAACACTGCTTGAGTTCCTGCAGCCTGACTACATCTGCTCATTACACTGATAGCCATTTTAAGGACAATTTAGCTGAGAATGTGATTCCTCCCTCCCTTCCTATTTCTAACGTGAGGTAGGAGGGTTACTTGGTTTTTCGGGGTTCTGTTTGCATTTTAAAGCACAGTATTTTCATTCTCTCCCTGTTGGCCTCCGACGATGCTGCCAGCGCCTGCCTGCAGCAAAGAGCTTGCTTCTATTCCATTTTATTTCCTTCTGCAGCTACTGCGCCTCTGTCCACATCAAGCCGTGCCTGTGCTCGCGGGCTCTTCACTCGTCCAGTCCCTAATGTGCTGGTGCCTTTTCACTGTCATTGTGCCCGCTGGGTTTCCATCACTTCCTTGTTCGGGTTGTGCTGCTTTTAGAAGTGCGTCCTGGCCAGTGCTGCCCTTGTGCTGTCCTGCTCCAGCACGAGAAAGGACATCATTTCTTTCCCGTGGTCCGGTGTATGACAAACCTCATCCACACCTTTGTGATAAATGGTCTTTCCATCATGCGAACAGAGCAGAAATGCTGTCTACTCAGAAAAACAGCCACAGTGATTGACTAACACATCGATAGCTCTTTTCAGATCCCAGTTTTAAAGCACAACTGTATCCACCTTCACTGCTATGACAAATACCTGGGCAGCGAGTGGCTCGTGGTTTCAGCCACTGGTCGCTGGTCCCACTGAGTGAGACAGGGCATCGTGACAGAATGGTAGGGTCAGCAGAACTGCTCACCTCGTGTCAGGGAAGAAGCCGAGAGGGTCAGGAAAGGACCAATGCAAGATGGAACCATTATGCTAAGAGCAACAAGGTGAAGCCAGCATCTTTAGGAATGGCATTGGGTAAATCCAGAGATGGAAAGTATGTTAGTGTTTACCAGGGGGTTAGGACAGGAGGGGAAACTGACTGCTGCTCAGTGAGTGATAAAACAGTCTGAAAATGACTGTGGTGATAGTTGGTGACTCTGAACATACTAAAAACCAGTAAGATGTATACTTTAAAGGTTAAAACTTGGGGCTGGGGATGTAGCTTCCTGGCAGAGTTTTTGGCTAGTATGCACAAGGTCTTGGGTTTGATCCCTAGTATTACATCAAAAGAAAAAAAAAAAAAGGAAATGAATTTCATGTCAATAATGCTATTACTCACACACAAAAAGTCCACCGGCATGACTTCCTACTCCCCCATGCCAGAAGTACCTTTAAAGAGAGCACAAAGGAAAGTTGAGAGTCCTGATACCACTTAGTTAGTGGATCTGGAAGCTTCAAATAGTTTCTTTCATATGCTGATCCTTACATTTTCCTTATCCAGAGCACATTACTGCATGACTAGTTAAAATATCCTAGGAAGAATATTTAGAAAAAAGACTGTTCTCAGCAATATGAAAAACCAGAAGCATACGAGACTGCCCGTGCACACAACTAGGCGTGTGAGAACCAGTGAGAACGTGTCAAATACGCAACTGACACACTAACAGTTAAAAACTGGCACTACAACATTATGCACATGGCACCCAGGACAAACACGGCCTCCGTAAGTTCTAGTTTGTTCTCTCCAGATGGCATTTTCATGGTATTCAGAGTTGCCTGGCAGGGCTCTTGGATGAGCTAAGACAGTCTCAGGTGGACAGGCACTCTGGCCACAGCAGCTCTGCCCCTTAGCCCTAGGCCTGGCCCCATGGAGTTTCTTTTAGACCAGAGCAACTCCATTTAACCCTTCCTCTGTGACGTCCAGGTCTGTGTGGGCACTTTCCCAGTGCTGGTGTGAAGAGCTGCCTTCCGTCTGCACCACACTTGCAGACCAGGCCGCCACTGTGACCTCACACCTACATAGAGCTTAACAAGAGGAGAAAGCCACGTTTCTTGCTCTGTATTCACACAAAGGCAGCTGTCAGTTTCCAAGGTCTCTGGCTAAAGTTTCACAGATGAACTGCAGAGTACGTTGATATAAAAAAGCATTCTTTGTCTTCGGCTTGCAAATGTCCAAATGGTTGACATCCACAGGAATCAGATCCCCAATGCCTAAATCTGAAGAAACCAGAAGTGTCAGTCAAGCAAAGGGATGCCAAGTTCGCCAGAGCGGAACTCTGACTCATGTGAGAATGGACGCCCAGTGCATGTGAGTCTGAGTTTCTACTTTCCCGACTTCCATGTGGGTTTCAAGCCCTGTGCACTGCACTGTAGCCTTCCCTGTGCCTGCAGACTAATACGAATCATTCTGCTGCTCTCCTAAGAGTGGGATGCCCACGTGGAACCTATTCTAGGCCCACATCCCCATGATCATTCGGGGAGGTAGGGGGGTGGTGGGTGGTGGACAGGATTGAGTACTTCAGTATTTGACTGCTTGAGGGACCAGAAAGGGGATCTGTTATTTCAGTCTGACAAGTCCACCTGGATGCAGGTAACAAGAGATGCCAGTGAGTCACCACTGAGTGGAGGGAGGAGGGTAATAAAGGGGACAGTCAGCATTATGGGGACAACGCTGTGGTGCTGCAGGGCAGCTGCTCAGGAGACTGGCTCTGCTGCTGCGTTAAGTTTCCAAGGTAGCTTTAGCCATCTGGCAGCCATTCTTGGAAATCTTCACGTCGCTGCCGTGCAATGCCCCACCGAGGACCTGGGGTTCTGCTGTAGCGCTTCTTTGGGATCTGTGGGGGTATTTTCCATTTTGTGTGGTAGATACTGAGATAAGGACAAAGCTCATTATGCACACTAAGAATCATCACTGAGGCAAGCACACGGTATGTGGGCACTAAGAGCTACCAGGACAGGACCTAAGCCAGCCTCAGAAAGGAGTTCCAAGAGATGACCCTCAAGCTGAGGAGATGTGGTCAGTGAAGGGAGGCACTTCAGATAGATGTATGGTGGCTGCAGTGCAAATCAGGACACTCTAGGGAGAGCTTGGATGTCGGGTCTACACTATAGTAGCCGGTATTCAGTACTCCCACCTACTCTCTACTCATATCTTAACACGAATTTTTTCTTTTCAGTTACTTCCTACTTGAATATTCCCCATACATCTTCCATTTACCAAACCTTCCAAACTTTTATATCCTACACTTACTACAGGTTTCTTTAGGTTTTTCTGTAGCTATCATTTGTTAAGTATATGCCCCTTTTATTCTAGCTTACAGAAGTGCTTGGTGTCTCCTCACAGAAGTGTTGGTGCCTTAGAGCTCGCCAGCCAGCTGTTATCTATACAGGCTAAAGCCAAGGCTGTACGCTTGCAGCGGGATTGGAATCTGTTGCTAAAAAGTATAACGGACTTAGGCCCTGGATTTTTATTAACCTTTCTCCCATATATCCCCAAAACACTGGCTATAAAATCTGACATCTATTAAATGCTGGGTCACATCACCTAGGCACCAGTGGCCACCCTGCCTCAAGACTGAGTACCTGCAGACTCCACGGGCACTATGTGCAGTTTAATCATGCTGCCGATAAACGTTGGTTGCGTTTCTACGAAATTCAGCACCTGGAAGTTCTTGTCTTTCGCAAACTCCACAAAGTCATCCTGTAGTGTCTTCAGTGCAGGAGAATCTGTGAAAGCAGAGTGTGATTATGGCAATCTGATTACTCATTCAGGATAGAGACGTTCATCTTTAACTCAGAGAGGAGGGACATTAAAACTGATTCACAACGGACTCAGGCAGGAGAGGTGCTCACTCAGTAGGTAAGTGTTTGCCTGAGGTGATGGCTGTTCTTGGTTGTCAACCTGACTACACCTGGAATTAACTAAAAACCCAAACTGCTGCGCTTATCTGTGAGAGATTTTTAGTTAACTGGATCATTTGAGGTAGGAAGATCTACCTTGAGGCCCCGTCTTTAATCTGGGCCACACCATCTAGTGGTAGCCTAAAGGACAAGGAGGAAGGAAGCCCTTGCTCCACTGGAGTTAGAGCATGTCTTCAGGATCTGACATCTACTTAAGACCAGCTGAGACGTCCAGCCTTGTGGACTGGACATAGCTACTGCATTCTCGAACTTTCCATCAGGAGTCAGTCATTGTTGGACTGCACAGCCTGTAAGCCATTCTAATAAATCCCGTGTGCGTGAGTGTGTGCGTGCATGCGTGTGCATGTGTGTGTTTTCAATCCACCAGTTCTGTTCCTCTACAGAACCCTGATTAATTCACATGAGGACCTGTCTGGATCCCTGGAACCTGTGTAGAAAGCCAGATGTGGCTACACAGTCCCTAGCTCTGGAGGGGTGGGGGAAAGACAGGAAGCTGTGGGGTGTACTAGCCAGTCTGTCTGGCCAATCAGTGAGCTCCAGGGTCAGATGACAACTGACCATGACCAGTCGCCTAAACACAGAGAAATACATAGACAAAACAAAAAAACAAAACAAAAAAACCAATGGCCATCAGAAGTCGGATTACTACTACTTCTGTGAAACACAGGAACTTTACAGAGCACTCCAGATCTTCAGAATGATTTGAGAAGATAAGAGTCAATACAAGACATGAGTAACAATAACCACCAAACAAGGAAAAAAAAAATAACCCTTGGGCTGTACGAACACAGAGCCAAGATGGCTGAAAAGAGGCATCCTGTGAGAGCCTGGCCACAGAGAAGCTCTGAAACCTGGAAAGGGTCACCTGGCCCCACAGCTCTGCACATCTGGTTATCACTTCAAGCCCAGGTTATCTATGGCATCTAGGAAAGATCTCTTTTGGGTCTCTGCCCTCATGTCTACGTTCAGTGGACTCCAGCGTCAGCTCTGCTCACTCTGCAGGGCCTTCAGGAAACTGGAAGGGATGGGTACTACCCTAAACGCACAGGCATCAACTGAGGGACACATCACGAAAAGAAGTCTAACACCGTGAAGGAAGCAGTAATTCTCTAGATACAGATTCAAAGGCAATGGAAGAAGTGGCTACAATGGAATTAAAAACCGTGGAGCGTAAGGAAACGTAATGAGATGAAGAGAATAAACAACATGGCTGCGGGGGAGCGCATGCTGCTCCTGGTCCCCAGCGCCCATGTCCTCTAACTCCAGCTCCAAGGGATCCAGTGCCTCTGGCTTCTCAGGGCACTGGTACTCAAGTGCGTGAGGCAACCTGTGTACACACAGGCACACACACAATTGAAAAGGAAAACTATTTCTAAAAAGATTGAACAACACAAAACCGATTCAGACTATGAGAGAGAAATAGACCAATGGCAGAAATCATTAAAAAGAACAATCAGAACTTGAAAATTATAAAAGAGTTTCTGTAATGGATTAGAATGAGGGGGGAAAAAAGAACCTCTGACCTTAATGACAGTTTTGGGTTTTTTTTTTTTTGGCTTTTTTCGAGACAGGGTTTCTCTGTGTAGCTTTGCGCCTTTCCTGGAACTCTCTTGGTAGTCCAGGCTGACCTCGAACTCACAGAGATCCGCCTGGCTCTGCCTCCCGAGTGCTGGGATTAAAGGCGTGCGCCACCACCGCCCGGCAGGTTTGATTTTTAAACTCAGTCTACAAGTAAAGGAGGGAAGGAGGGAAAGGAAAGGGAAAAGGAAGAAATAAGATTCATACTATGAAAACTCAAGAAGGTGAAGAAAATGTGAAAGTCAATGAAAAGCAGATTCATAAAATAATAGCCAAACTTCCAAACATTCAGAGGTACAGACATCTGTGTACAACAGCTCAGAGGACCCCCAGACACACTCAATTAATAGTTTACCAAGACATAATTTTTAAAAATGTCAAGCAGCGAGAATGGAATGACACAAGAAATACTGAAAGAGACTGCCAACCAGGAATACGACACCCAGCAAAATTATCCTTCAAACATGGAATGGTGAAGCCTTTCCCAGCTGAGGAGATGCTGAGGAGACGCCGCAGCAGCAGACTGAAGGAGGAGGAAGACAGCCATCGTCAAAGCACACAACGATACACACATTCACCAGAAGACCCGGAATACAGTTAATAAAACAGCAAGAGAACTTCATGATAACCCTACAGATGGATGATTTATAGTCTCCACCCAATCACCAGAGACCTTGTGATGTGCTGTCTACAAGAAATGCATGTCACTCATCTGTGGGGATAGCTGAACTCTTATCAGAAAAATCAGGTTTGAAGTTAGAAACAGTCAAAAGAGGCCAGGCTATGTACAGACAGGATCAGTTCAGCAAGAACATGTAATGACTGTATATGCATGCATCTAACATGGAACCGGCCAACTGTGTAAAACAGATCTAAATGTGGAGACAGATCAATACAGTAACAGTTGGAGACATTCAGACCTCACTTTCCACGATGCTAAGATCATCATGGAACAAGCTGAAACACGTGACACACACTGACTGGGCCTAACACGGATTCTTAGGACGTTCCGTCCAAAGCGGCAGAGTACACATTCTTCCATGCACACAGAGGCTTCTCTAGGGTAAATCACGTGATAGGATACAAATCAAGGGTTGATGACAAACACACACTGCTTTATAACACGCTGTCTCAAAAGTTTGTGTGTACTCTCACAGTTGATAGTTTCCAAATTCATGGAAAAAGGCAGTTTACTAGCTTGGAAGAAAAATCATAATTTGTCTAAGTTTGACTAGTTGAGATAACATAAAAATTACATCTTTACTCAAGTAGATAGTTGGTTAAGAACAAAAAAGAGATGTACCAAAGAAAAATCAAGTTAAAAGTTGTATGCAAATTTAGAACTAAGATAGTATAATTAAGGAAGAAACCAATTATCTTTTCCCCTCTTTCCATATAGTTAATGTTCTACCACCGCAATTCCCTTCACAACAGAAAGCTTTACCCTTGCTGAGTTCTTTGACTTCCAAAGAAGGAAAGAGAAGATATCGAACGTTAATGGAGTATTCAGCCAAGTGGGATCCGTGGTGAGGGACACTGTAGAAAATGATTCCTCTGGTATTGTTTATCATGGCACCCAGTTCTGGCTTCTTGGAGGCTTCCAACAGCATCTTTTTGACAAGAAGACCTGGCCAGGGTGAAGAAAGAGACAGTGTAAGTTGTTTCCTCTCCTCTCACTCATTGAAAACAGAACAAGCAAACAAAACAGAGATGCTTTAAATTTTACATCATTTCCTTTAGTACAAAAAAAAAAAAAAAGCCTTTAATGACAAGACTGTAGATTATGAATATGAGTCTACGAACAGTCCACAGACTGCTCTGTGGTGCAGACCCTCCTCTCAGATCCCACTGCCTGTGTGAGGAAAGTCAGGCCCTGCCTGAGCCAGTGCCTGGCCACTGAAGCTCACACCCAGGAGAGTACTGCAGTGCAAAGTCATAGGTCCTGACAAGGAAAATCAGCTGCTGGGGAAAGGCACTCACGAGCACCTAACCAGTTCCCTAACCAGGTAATACAGAGACACCAGGGACCATGACTGGATTTTTGAAGAGCAGAAGGGTTACATGCACCTTCGTCAGCAAAAAGCCATGGCTGAGGTTCAGCCTAAGTCATGCTTAATCAGACACGCTACCCTAGGGCTAGGCAAAGGCCTCAAGCAAGGCATAAGGAGAAAGCGGAGAGCTGGTTGGGGGGAGGGCAGGAGAAGTAAAGCATATAGCTGAAGAGCGGGCAGGCCCCCAAGCATGGCAGCCAGGCACAGAAAAACTATAACCACACCTCTGCAGCACAGGCACCTGGGGCTGGAAGCACACAGCAGCAACAGAGTTGGCAATGTGGAAGAGGCATGGAGGGGAAGAAAGGAAGCCCCTGAAGCCTCCAGGAATGCTGGCTTCACTGAGTCTAACTGGTAAACATCCCACGTGTGATGCTGGCTAATAATGATCACAGGAAACCACCAAGTTATCAATCCAAGCCCTCCCACAGAGTCTATTATTAGCTGTCCCCTTCTAGAAAAACAAATAGCATGGAAGGAGAGTAGTAACTCTAAAACTATTAGCTAAAGCATTAACTTGGGATGGGGGAACTAGTTAAGTAAAACATGTGGAACTTTCAGTTGACCACAACCTTGATAACCACCTCATGATGGTCGCTCTATGCAGATGAACCCATCCTTACCTCCCATGCTATGTGATATCCAAATCATTGGCCTATCCCCAACACCAGCAGCTCTGAGCTTGCTAAGGAGTTCGTTGCTTCTGAATGCAATGGACTTTCTGAACAAAACGAAAACAGCAAGCGTGACGGAAGGCATCCATCCCCCAAATCTTGCTACTTCACTTTTAAGACGAGAATGTTGACTTGTTCAATGCTATTGGCTCACACTCTGGGGTGCAGGCTAGGCCAGTTTTATTCTCTATCTGAAACTTATTAACAATCACACAATTAGGACTATCTCAGCCCACAACAGGCCACTCATACACTAAGCACACATTATTTGAATATCAAATGGATCTGGCAATTTTTACAGGTTGAACATGGATCTCATCTCAGCTGCCCTAACACGTAAGTATGGGGGGAATCCCTTTTTATCCATGGCCCAACAATAAAAATGTCCCAGAGACTTGATTGTCTGAGTTTATTCCTACTGTGTTTATGCTATGGACATTAAGCTTCCACCATTTGGATTTATGCATTGAATACCCGGAAATGATCATCAGAGTTCAAAATGAGTGATTTCAGAACAAAGGGAACTTAACTTCACAGCTTAGCAGCCTGCTGGTTTCACACTCTTCAACTATAACACCTTTTTTTTGATTCCCCAGTGGGCTGGGTGCCAACATGCCCTCTGTTGGCACCCTTCTGGGGCACCCATGTGGGAGCCGCTCATCAAGAGCATGTTATGTCACCAACTAGATCAGCTCTGTGTGAGCAAAGCTGCACAGACACTGAATGACTGGCCTCCACTGAATGACAGTGAGCCAGAGGTGGGACTAGGCTATCAGGTCCTGGAACCCAGGAAGGCACTGCTCCTTAGGACATAAAAGGGACACAGGTCAAAACTGCTTGGCATCTTTTTCCTCAAGCGTCCCTTAGCCAGGAGTGTTGTGAATACACAAGCAGCTATCAGTTATACTGCCTGCAGACGTGAAGACTTTGACAGAGATCTGTAGTCTTTTACAGTTACAGTTACATGAGCCCTGTCAGGAGCTCAACACCATGTTGTATCTAAGCTTTCTACTACTTATTACTTATTGTAAGCTAACACCTTCTAGAAGGAAGACAACGATGGTAGTGGACTGGAGCAGTTACCTAACAGCACAAGACCTGCGCTTGATCCCCAACAGTTAAAAAATAAACCCTGCCTGTGATTTACAACTGTAAAAAAAGGCCTCCCACGGCAGAGGACCCCTGTGGCCTGAGCTCTTCCCTCCCTCCTAGTCCAGTGCACCCTCTAACGTTACCTTTCCTTGGGGCACCTTGCTCTCCAGTCACTGAGGCTGGTGTCATACTCCACAGATATAATGCGAAGTGCAGGACAGTCTTTTGCTAGCCATGTCTAGGTAAAACAAATGGTTCATGAGAAGATGCAGACATTTCCCCATCCCGTTACTGCATAGTAATTGCTCTTTGTGGCCAAAGGTCTCCTGAAATGGACACTACAGAGGACATAGAATATGTTGGAGATGGAGGTACTAATAAAAATAAGCACTTCATCTTTTTACATCTCTGGTCATAAAATGCCATCAATAATTGTAACAGGCAAATATAGGTATGAGAATATTGTTGATTTTCATCTGCAATTGCCAAAATCAAGACTTGTTTTGGAAGCTTTTAGCAGTTAGTAGAAATCTATTATCTCAGAACAGACTGTATTTTCTGCTGGACTACACTGAGACCTGAGAACTGGAAACTAATGATAACTCTGTTTGTCTCGGGAACTGGAGGCTGACATCTCCAGACTTCAGCATCAATGGAGAGAAGACCATGCTAGTCTTTCTGAAGGGAGGGGGAGAGGAGCAAAGCCCGGGAAACACTTTATACACAGCATTCTCCTGCATGGACTTGGAACAAATTTCATCCCATGAATTCATCCTGGAGTTGTGGCTCTTTGGAGGAAAAAATATCAAAGAATTGCAAAGGAGAATTACATCATCCAAGTTCTCTGCCTTTATAATTATTAAGGCCATCAAATTGGCTAGTACAATTAATTATGGCTATATTTTAAATGATGAATCAAAGTGAATGATTACATTCTTATCCTACTTTATCACTCGTGGAGTATTATTCTAGAGTCACAGAATATACTCTACACAGAAAGTGTACAATGCAGAAGAGTCACAAGCCCAGCTGATGTTATATTCTGCAGGTGTCTCCAAGGGAAAGCAGAACAGCGAGAGAAATCCCAGGGGCACAGCAGTGTCAGCAGTGTTAACTACGGGTGACAGTCCCAGCCGCAGCTCCTTACCTTGGGCCAGCATGTCGTGTACCTGTCCTCATCCACCAAAGCATTTTCCGTCAGAATCCGCTCACTGTCCTTCTGACGCCAGGTTTTAAACGCTGCTCCCATAAGGCCATGAATAAAAAGGACATCGGCTTTAATGGGCTGACTAAGAGGGAAGAGAGTTTTAAAAAGAAGCAGAATAAATGCATTACTACTGCGGCAAGCTACACAGCATTCTCTGTGGAGGGCGTTGACAGGCTGAGGCAACACAAACTTTATCAACACAGGGCTGCTGAGGAATCCTGGGGATGTGACAAGGACAGAGTACATTCATTGCTCCTTCAGTGAAAGGAGACACATTTAGCCAGGCAGTCCAACCACAGCAACTATAACGAACTCCATGATCCATGTGAGTGATGCCACCATGAGGTTACCCTCTAAATAAGTCTATGAAAAGATTCCACAAACCAATTAAGGTATTTTAAAAATTGGGCAAAATATGCTAACATAATGGCAAAGTCATTATGAGAAATGTCAGGGGGACCTCCCTAGGACATGCAGTGGCCTCATGGGGAAACCCAAGACAACACACCTCATTCCAGGGTTGAAAGGAAACTTACTGACTCAGCCAGGAAGACACACATAAGGGTGGCTCACCCAGTACCTTGACCTCCCTCACATTCTCACAGCAGGCAGGACAAACCTGAGGCATGATGGGAAGACTCAACCTCAGAGAGAGGAAAGGGAGCTGCTCCTGTAAGTCTGTAAATCTCATTCAAACTCAAATCAGCTAGCATAGGAGGTTACCGTGTTCAGGGAAGAGGGAAAAAAACTGAAATGGGAAACAGAAATGCAAGCAAAGAGAAAATGCTTATAGAAAAACTATCATTTTGTACTCTTGCTGGCTTAATGTTTAGTAATTAGTCCAAAAAAAATGGGAACCATTTGCCATCCCAAAATGTGTGTGTGTGTGTGTGTGTGTGTACACTAAAAGTCCTGAGAAGTAAAAATCATAAGTGAAATTTAAACGCATTATTAAATTGATAAAACTGCTAATTTAGAATAAACTTATGAGAGTTTTGGAACTACCAATTTTTAAAAAGATGTTAAAAATAGTTAAGAAAATTTTGGAGGCTGTTTTAAAATCACAGATGAGCCCGAAAGAACCTAACTTCTTACCCCCTCCTCTGACCTTGCCTTTTCCTCCTGTATTGTTCCTGTATCGCTCTCCTGGTGACCCCCAAGTGGAACAGAGATCAGATGAACTAAAAGGGGAACACTCAGACGCTGCCTGGCTGCCTGGATAAAAGCTGGACTAAAGACTCTGACGTGAGGCTTCAGGGCCCTCTGGGAGTTTCAGGATCACTGATCGCTCCACTGACCTACAAAAGGGGCTCCCCGTCTGCTGACAGCTCCTAAGACCAGCAGAGATGTTAACACGAGCCTGTGTACAAAGAGTCACCTCTTGACCACTGTGTCTTCTCCAGGCTCCTCTTACATCTCACAGACATGGGGACATTTTCTGTGTGGTGTTTACTGGGTGTATTCTGCTTTACTATAATTGTATTGTGTTCTGTATTCATAATTACTGTTAATGTCATTTAATTGTTGTGCATGATTTTTATCTGTTGGTTCCTGTCTTAGGGGTTTCCATTGCTGCAATGAAATACTAAATACCAAAAAGCAAGCTGGGGAGGAAAGGGTTTATTTGGCTTACACTTCCAGATCATAGTCCAACATTGGAGGAAGTCAGGACAGGACTCAAGCAGGGCTGGAACCTGGAGGTAGGAACTGATGCAGAGGCCATGGAGGGGTGCTTGCTCAGCTTGCTTTCTTATAGAACCCAGAACCACCGGCCCAGGGATGGCCCCACCCACAATGGGCAGGGCCTTCCCCCATCAATCATTAATTAAGAAAATGGCCTATAGCCAGATCTATTGAGGCATTTCCTCAACTGAGGCTCCCTCCTCTCTCATGACTCTAGCTGGTCATGACACACAAAACCAGCCAATACAGTTCCCTTTCTTCTTTGAGACTACAATAAGGAGGTCTTTGTCTCTTGGTCTAACTGTCCAGGTTATAGGGATCTGCACTGGTATTCTACTCTCTCTCTGAATCCAGAAAGGCTGCTATCCCAAACTCATCCTCCCTACAGGACATGTAAAAATTACATGTTATTACACTGGAATGAAACTAAGAAAAATACAAAAGATACACTTTAAATCTAGGTAACAGTGAGGTTTACTTAAGAAAATGGCATGAATAAAAGATTTTAGAGTTTAACCAAAGGGGTGATTCTAATTCAATTCATTTTGTTAAAAATTTAGATTCTCCCCTCTTTTTATACTGGTATATATGCTTTGCTTTATAAGTTTTAACATAAATGTTGTTTCATCTTGATTTATCAATGTACACATTTCTGTGTGCTATTGAGATACATTACATGGTATGTATATGTGATGCTCCCCCAAAAAGCATTCAGTTCAAATTAGCTCATAAGTGATTACCCAAAATTAGTTCAAATTCCTTTTAGTTCATCATGCAGTGGGAATTTTAGGACAAAAGTTTGAGCTCCAGCAGCACCAGAAAGCCAGGTGCAGCCACTGCTCCTAGTGTGCCTGTGAAAGTTCCATCTATATGGCATTGGGAAGGACTAATAGAGGAGTCCAGCACCCCAAAGCCTATCGGTGGGGCACTGACATGAGTTTTAAAGTTCAAGAAAAACTGGGACAAAGAAACAAGTAGTTTACAAAACTAAACCATCTTAGTCAAGGCCAAATGATCAACCACCTTGATCACTGTTTGGGTTCTACATGGCAGGCCAGTCTAGGAAGTCCTTGCTGCTTGAGGAGACACCAGTTCTCAGGAGGACATTACAGCCCCACCCTTGAGGATGACCATCCTCATCTGGGTGGCCCCACAGGATTCTGCTGTCCTCGGGGTACAAGGTGACTGGAAGTTTAGGACAGTAACACACACACACACCTTCAGCTCTGATCATTTGGGTAGACTCTCCATGAGTATTAACAAGCCTAGGAGACTCAGGCAGGAGTGTGGCCCACAGTGCAGGCAGAGACAGTGGACTTTATCCTTCTGGTTGCTTTGTGGATCCAAACGGAAGGTTGATATTTTATTAGCAAAGGCAGTACCTCTGATATTAGGACTTCAGTTGTTCACTAATTAACTAATATACATATGTCAAGATAATATTTTTCTAACTTTAAAAGTTTTTTTTAAAGAAAAATAAGAAAGGAACCATCATGTCTGAGAAATAAGTATAAAATGTTAAAATAAGGCTGAAACCAAAGGAGATTCTTTGATATAAGAATCTGTATGCTAAAACAAGATTCTGTCCTAGAGTTTATCCAAAAAGGAAAGTCACAGGTCTGGTAAATGATGGGGAGACCCAAGGTGTGCGCAGGGAACCGTTCAAGAGTGGAGGTGTGAGGGAAAACCGGTTCAAGAGCGGCGGTGTGTGGCCGCGCTTCTGTGGCTAAAGGCTGGGAACATCCTGAGGGATACAGAACTAAACCCCACTTTTCCCACATACAGGAAAAGAGAAAGGCACCGACAGCACAGCTTCTGTGTTGCTCCTCAACCCAGCGGCCTCTAGACGACACTGTTCCCTTTGCTGGGGGGCTCTTTCCTCTCACTTATCAAAACACTAAACAGGAACCAAACTCCCCACTTCCACCACTAGGGGGCTCATCTTTGGCTTTCCTTTTTCTGTCTCTTGTGGATACTTTTTAAAACAAATGTGTTTGTTTGTTTGTTTGTTTTTACAGAAATAATGTTTTTAAAGTGTGAGGAAAAACCCTAATGAATTGATTTTATTCAAATGTCTCCAAACAGACGCTAATGTTTCCACTAACCAAAAGCTAAAATGTCACCAGGTAATGGGTGAACCTCTTCCAGAGTTTTCCCTACTTTTCCCTCCCCAACCCATCTGATGCTCCCACCAGAATATTTGGTAAATGTACTTACTCATGACTCCTTCTTGTTTTGTGACTATAAGAAGTTGACTTTGGAACATGTTATCCTAGGCAACCTGGAGCCTGAGCCATGGTCATTCACATTTAACTCCTATTAAACTCTTACTCTTTTTGGAGGGGGAGCTGGGATTGCATTGGTCACCATAACATTTTATTTGCCAGTCAGAATGAACCAATAAATCCATTTTTCTTTTTGCAGAGGATTTTTTAAAAGGATCTTCTGCAAGGGGACCCCAGATCCTGGTGACAGCTAGACAGCTTGAGTCTGGGATCTTGTCAGGGTCTCCTAGGGTGTGGGTGATTGCTCACCCTGGCTCCTCCAGCACAAAGCCCTGGTCCTGCTCCTGGGACCCTGCTCCCTTCTCATCCTGCCTCACTCCCATCTCAAGAGTGGAATGCAGCTCCCCTAGAAGGAGGTGTCGTGAGGCAGGCCCCCAAACCGACGACGGGCATGGGAGCAGGGTTCTGACAGCTGTGGGCCAGAGGGAGGCGCCCTGCCACTGTCCCCTCCCATCCCCCTTTTAGGCAGCACCTCCTGCAGTCAGACTGAAGGAGCTGTGCAGATGGAGGAACCGACTGCTATTTTTAATTTCCTGTGAGGAGAGACTTGGAGTTCGATTCAAAGAAATATTGTACACTCCCAGGTTGACTTAAGAAATGCTAGGGGTGAAGGAGGCAGGTGGGCAGGGAGGCCCTTCCGGGGTCCGTCCCTGGCGCTCTCCATTCTTCCTCATCTAGTTCGGGAAAGGGTCTGGCTACAATGACTGGGTGGTTATTTGTGTGCTCCTTCCTTCCACAGCTCTTCCCTGGTCCTGGGCGCACAGCTAGGCGGGAAACGGGGAGAACAGAAGGGGGGTGGCTAGCCTGCAGAGATGGGTGCTACAGTTTTTTTCTTGGATCTCTCTTTCAAAGGTCTTTCTCCCTCTTTCAATTGCAAATAAAATCACTTCCCAGTGTTAAAAAAAGGATCATTTAGATCCATGTCATGCTCACCTTGTCCGACACTGGGGATGCAGCACATACACCCCGTCCTGGTATTTCTCATGCACAGTTTCTCGGTCTAGATTAGCCAGGGTTCTGGCAGCGTGGGAAGCCTCCATAATGTGGTAGGATTTCAGAGCTTCTGCCATTATAGAAACCCAACCTGAGGAAAAGGACAGACATCCTAAGCACTGATGCAAACCATCTAAGACTGTAGAGAGATGCTTCAGATTGGAAAGGAGAGAGGAAGGCCAGCCTCAAGTGTCTGTCCTGGGTGAGGAAGCCCAAACACCCCAGCTGCATTGTGTCCTAAGAAGCTGGGATATTCCCCACCAGACCCTCTGAGGGAGCTCTAAGGAGGAAAGTGAAACACATGGCCATTACTACAGGTGAGTTCAAAAGAGGAGGGAATGCCATGATGATTTTTATAAAAATCAGTGGGTTGTTATGAAGATCAGAAATCATGTCGACAAACTGGACTAGTAAAGGAAACTATTTCTTAATGAATTGGATAAAATCCTTATCAAGCCTAGAGCTCAGAAAGGAAAAATACTATTGTTTATTTTATTTCCAAAACTTATTTTAAAAAGAAATGAACAGATGCTGGGTGGTGGTGGCGCACGCCTTTAATCCCAGCACTCTGGGAGGCAGAGGCAGGCGGATCTCTGTGAGTTCAAGGCCAGCCTGGGCTACAAAGCGAGATCCAGGACAGGCGCAAAGCTACACAGAGAAACCCTGTCTCGGGGGAAAAAAATAAAGAAATGAACAAGAGAAGTACGGATAACTATGATTTCATACATATGTACAAAAAGTGCATGCACGCACACACAGACAGACACAAGAACACAAGGTCTGGAAAGTTACAGGCACCAAACTCATCAACGGTCATTACCTCTCAGGAGGCAGGTGAGTGGAAGAGGGCTCTGAAAAAAAGGCAGGTTCAACTGTTTTCTCAAGTATGTACAAGTACCTATTTGTATATCACACACACACACACACACACACACACACACACACACACACACACACGACTTAAAGCAGAACATGGGCCTTGAGGTCAGAGAGACTTGGGGTCAAATGTCCGTCCCCTTACATGCTGTGGAACCTCAGTGGTCACTTCACAGCTCTGATGAGCACCCAGCCCAGCTCCTCCAATCAGCGTCTGACTTGCATGAGTCCCTCCCACCCCTCAGCTGGACTGCCCCACACACACCTACCCTGGGAACACAGCCCAAACTTCAGTTAATGAGCAGAATTAATGACTGCTGCCATAACACAGGGTTCAGGGTGGTCTGAGAGCAACAGCAACTTTGGTTTTCTTCTGTGAATTGTTCATTTCTTCTCTCAACCATATTTTTTTTTTTGTCTTTTTTCGTCATGAGCTTTAGCCTATAATGGCTGAGTCATCTCTCCAGCCCCATTGCATACTTTTACTTTACAAATAAAAAATTGTGTGTGTGTGTGTGTGTGTGTGTGTGTGTGTGTGTGTGTGTAATAGTATGCAACATGTTTTGTGCTTTGTGTGCATGCATGTGAGGGTGTGGATGATTTGGAGGTCAGGACAATGTGTGGAGTCAGTTTTCTTCTTCAACCACGTGGGTTCTGGGGACAGAACTCACATCATCAGGCTAGGCAGCAAGTATCCTGACCTACTGACTAACCTCACCAGCCCCCTATATTGTTCTAAAACGTGTTCAGTGTACATTCTGCACACGCCGTCTTTTGGTAGTGAGAACACTGGGATCTCATTCTGGCAGTTCTCGAGACTGTAATAGAACGTTGTCATCAATGGAACCGCCCCCCAGTCTCACAGATGCCTACAAGTCTGCAGCAAACAAAGAGCAGCAGGGGACATGCTAACCGCTGTGGGTGGGTCTGCCCAAGGCCAGGCTGTTCACATGTACAGCTAGACAGCTCATCACAGCTCAGACAACAAACAAGCAGGGCTCAATCAGTGATAAACACTTCTACCTTAAAGAGCTATTTAAAAAAAGTGGTGCTGCATGGCTGAGTCCAGCACTCCGTGAGGGAAGGCAGGACTTTCAGGAGTTCAGGGTTAGCCTCAGCTAGAGGGAGTTCAAGGCCAGTTCAAGGCAGGTGGGGAAGGAGAAGGAGGGAATGAACACTCACAGTATGGAGGAAGAAGGAAAAATAAAGAGTAGTTTCGGTATTTTCCAAGAGTTGTAAAAACTCACAGACGGACAGAGGTTATATTTAGTTCTAAAAGGTGAATATTTTGGCCATTTCATGCTTCTCAGAAAGTTTTCTGATTTCTGGATTTGAATTCATTAAAATTAAAATCTGCTGATCTGGGGTTGAAGAGCCAGATCAGAGGTGAAGAGCACTGACTGCTCTTCCAGAGGACCCAGGTTCAATCCCCAGCACCCACAAGGCAGCTCACAACTGTCTGTGATTCCAGTCCCAGTGGATCCAACACCGTCTCCTGGTTTCCACAACAGCAGGCATGCATGTGGTGCACAGACTTACATACAGCCTAAATAGTCGTGCACACCTTTAGTCTCGGGATTACAGAGTGAGACCCCAACTTAGAACAAAAAAAGAACAATAAAAATAACATCTGATCTAAAGACCACCTAAGGGTTAATTCATAGTTTCTGTGTACAAGCATGAATATACAAAAGTATACATGCATGTATCTGTATACTCCCACTTATGTATAGTCTATGTGTGTATATGTGTCTTAGTTAGAGTTTATTGCTGGAACAAAACACCATGACCAAAAAGCAAGCTGGGGAGGAAAGGGTTTATTTGGCTTACACTTCCAGATCATAATCCATCATTGGAGGAAGTCAGGACAGGACTCAAGCAGGGCTGGAGCCTGGAGGTAGGAGCTGATGCAGAAGCCATGGAGGAGTGCTGCTTATTGGCTTGCTCAGCCCACCTTCTTATAGAACCCAAGACCACCAGCCCTGGGATGGTACCCTCCCACAATGGGCTGGGCCCTCCCCACTTGATCACTAATTGAGAAAATGCCTTACAGCTGGATCTCATGGAGGCATTTCCTCAACTGAGGATTCTTCCTCTCTTGTGACTCTTGTGTCAAGTTGACACACAAAACCAGCCAGCACAGTGTGTGTGTGTGTGTGTGTGTGTGTGTGTGTGTGTGTGTGTGTCTGTGTGTGTGTGTCTGTTACAGTGGTTTGAATGAGAATGTCTCCCACAGGCTCATATATTTGAACAGTTGGTGGTACTGTTTGTGGATATTTAGGAGGTGTGGCCTTGTTGGAAAATGTGTATCACTGGGGGTGGGCTTTGGGTGTTTACAGTCTCATTCCACATCTAGTTCACGCTCCCTGCTTCATGCTTACAGTACGGGGTGGGAGCTCTCAGCTTCCTTCTCCGCCTCCCTGCCATGATGGACTCCCATCCCTCTGGAACCACAAGTCAAATACACTTTCTTCCTTACGGTGCCTTGGTCATGATGTTTTATGGCAGCAACAGAAAAGTAACTAATACAGAAGTGTACAGACAAACATACACACACACACACACACACACACACACACACACACACACACCCCATATGTATAATAAGTGTGTATCAGTTTTCTGGGCCCCCACTAGCCAAAGATGAGACAATTTAGCATTGGTTTATTAAGTACAGTAATAAATTATAAACCTTAAAAACTTTTTGAAGAGTAATCTGTGCGCTCACATTGCTAGGAGGGAGGGAGGAGGAGAGAGGCAAGGAGGGAAAAGGCAGATGTACGTCTCCTCCCAGGGGCTCGTAGGTTGCAGAGGAAATGAATTAGTTCTACAATGGGTCTCTTTTCTGTCGGCCTCTTGGTTAACTAAATCACAGCAATAATTCAACAATCTTCGTGTCAAAGCCTGCTCGCCTGTGATGGTTCTACATGCTGACTCCTCGGTGTGGAACAGACAACCCTAGCAATTCCTTGTCACTATCCAAACAACGTACTGTTTGGACCCAAGAAAACCCTGAGAGCTTTCAGTCTATCGAAAAACTGATGTAAGGTGAGGTGAGGCAGTGTGAGGGTCCTCAGTGCACACAAAGCTCTTACCTGAGCGGACTATAGCAGGGTGCAGATGCTCGTTCAAGGCCATGTTCCCAATGATCCTCATGATGTTTCTCTGTATTTTGGGGGAGTCTTTATGGAGCTGGTAGAGCCTCTGCAGGAGCTGCAAGCCCCCGCCTGCTTCGATGTGGTCACAGTGGGAGGGTATCTAGTGCAAGTTAACAGAGCTCTGTTCACTTCACACCTCCAGGGAGGGTCCCCACAGCCCTCCTGGGCTACAGCCCCTTATTCCTGCTTCACACCTCCAGAGAGAGTCCCCACAGTCCCTCTTGTTTCTGCCTCAGCCCATTCCACAGGTGGGAATCAACGATGACTAAATAAAGCCGTGCATTTCAGTCAGGGCTGGCCTTCTTGGGTTAAAGTGGCAAGCTCAGAACCTTGAGGCCAGTGCTTCTGCAGATGTGGGTGAGGATGCCGGTGGCAAAGGCACATCCCTGCACTCCACACCACATCTGCTCAATTTAAACATCACGGGCAATGTAATGGACACTGTGCCTAACACGCTTCCCAGGCGATGCTTATACCTCATCTGTGGGTACCACTAGGCATTTTGCCCCCCCCCCATCTCTTTTTTAATCAACTATAGCTGGGCATGGTGGCATACAGCTACAGAGGGTACATAGCAAGATCCTGTCTAGTAAGTAAGCAAACTGTGACGACCACGATGTCAAAGTGCCTAGAAACTAACAGTACTCATAACTTAGCTGCACAGCCACCTGCCTCTGCCTCCAAAGTGCTGGAAGTAAAGGTGTGCGCCACCATCGCCCGGCTAAAAGTGGAATTTTAAAAATACAATATTTTTACTAATTCTGTAAGAATTTCATTCCCGCATACAATGTATTTTGATCATATTTACTGCTTACTCCTAACTCGTCCAAGGTCCTCCTCTCCACTTCTCCCCATTCCCAAATATGTGTCCAAATAACTATGACAAGCCATATTTTGGAAAGCAAGTTACCTCTGAATGCTTTACTATAGCTTCTAGGCAGAACATTTCCACTGTGGCGGAGGGAACTTCTCCAAAGCTTTCTGCATAAGGAAGTCCATTTCCTCCAAAACACCAGAGTCCTCCCTGAAGTTAAGACACAGTGTTTACAAATTCAGCTTCCTGTTAACATATGTGTAACATATTCAAATCAGAGATTTCAATATGCAAATGTGTGATATATTCAAATTAAGAATGTCAAATATGTAGTCTGGGGCGTCAATGGCGCATGCCTTTAATCCCAGCACTTCGGAGGCAGAGGCAGGTGGATCTCTGTGAGTTTGAGGCCAGCCTGGTCTACAGAGTGAGTTCCAGGACAGGCTCCAAAGCTACAAAGAGAAACCCTGTCTAGAAAACAACAACAAAAAAAGAATGTCAAATATGTAAATGTCTCAAGATACTTTGAAAATGTAAAGGGAATGTTACACAAACTTCTATTGCTTATTAAATAGAAAAGACATTAGGCTATTCCCAGAACAATTCTGACATCTTTTCCCATCTTTACTTCCGCCCTTTCCTGGCAGTCAATTCTTTTTTTTTTTATTTTTTTTGGTTTTTTTTTTTTTTTTTTTGGTTTTTTCGAGACAGAGTTTCTCTGTGTAGCTTTGCACCTTTCCTGGAACTCGCTTTGGGGACCAGGCTGATCTCAAACTCACAGAGATCCGCCTGCCTCTGCCTCCCGAATGCTGGGATTAAAGGCGTGCGCCACCACCACCCGGCTCTGGCAGTCAATTCTTTATCCACTGACCATTCTGGTGTCATCTCCTTCAGCACTGACTAACTTATACAGGCTATGGTAGTGGAGTCAACTAAAAACCTAATACTAAAAAAAAGTCTTTAATGGAAAAGCATTACTAAACAAAAATATTAAAAACGGGATGGCTCTGAATTCTTCCCAGTTGAAAGTGAAGCTCACGTGGGAGAGGACGTGTAGTCAGGGGCTGTGGAGAGGGCTCGGTGGGTAAAAGACTTGTTGCACAAGTGTGAGGAACTGAGCTCCGACCCCCAGCACCCACATAAAAAGCAGGTAGGTGGTGCACATCTATTACCTCAGTTCTGGGTACGGAAGGGAGAGCACACCCGGAACTCAGGAGCCTGCTGGCCAGTCAGTCCAGCTGAATTGGCAAGCTGCAGATTCAACAGGACACTCTGTCTTGTCTCAAAAAGTAAGGTGGAAAGAAATAGCCAAAGATCCCTGATATTGACCCCTGTGTACACACACACACACACACACACACACACACACACACACACACACACACGCTAAATTATAATAAAATGAAGAGTGACAAGCACTACCAGATACTAAGTCTTATAAACGGTATCCAGAGTGGTGCTGATAGCAGAATCATGTACTCTGATCAGGTAGCATCCTGTGCTCCCGAGGAGCACTGTCAACACTGATGAGACCACACCCAGCTTTGCCCTCTGACCTGTGTAAAGAACTCCATCAGCTTTCACACCCTTTGCCACTGGACAGGCTTTACATCCCACAAAAGTCTACTGGACGTTCCTGCCACCCCTGGTTCCAACCTGAAGGCAGCCATGTTGATAAGTAGTCTATAAATGCCTTCAACAAGAAACATACAGGGCTTGGCTTACCACAGAGCAGGAAGCCTTTGGACTGTTTTAGGCAGGGACAAGAGCAGCTCTCACTCAGGTTTCTAAGATCACTCTGGCTACACTGAGGAAGACAGCTTCAGCTCAGGCATCCAGGAAAACGTATAAAATGTTTCAAATGGTGTTAGATAAGGGCAAGCTCTCAGGGGAAAAAAAGAAATCAAGAGAAACGCGGGGGGCTAGAACTGGAGACGGAGGGAAAAGCCTGGGAGACGAGCAAGGGCTGAGAATATCGAGTGTAGGACCTCAACTGTGTTCAGTGAAGATGCCTTCTCGGGGCTTTCTTGTGGGGCTACATCTGAGATCTCCACCCAAAGCAAGGACTTGAAATGTCCTAGGAGGGCATGAGAAAAACTGCCATCAAGTGTGATGTAGAAGATAGACTGGAGTGGGGGAGCTGGGAGGCGAGAATCCTACAGCCAGCTCCATCCTGCATTCTTCTTCCCAGAAAACACTGGCCCAGCCTACAGTATGAAACCTCAAAACTAACAAAATGTCTGAACCAACAGACTATCTGTTGTGTGATGTTTGATTGTGTTCTGACAAATAACGCTAGCCTGGAGTCAGAGGGCGGGGCCGGCCACTAGCTGACCTAAATTAACCAGAGTGGTTTGGAGGACTGGAGACAGAGGAGACAGGAAGTCGAAAGACGGGGCAGAGAGAGGCTCTTGGCCCTTTTGGTCGAAGGAATGGAGGAGGTAGAAGAGACTGTGGCTGCTCCCCTCCTTCTCTGAGCTTTCAGGTTTTTAACCCTGGTATGTGATTCCTGATTTTTTGATAAGATTAATTAGATTAACGCTTCAACTATCAGATCCATCATGGTCCTTGAGCAGTGTCAAAGGGAGCTGGATATGAGGTAGCCAAGCGACAGCTGTTTCTCGGCAGCTGTGCTCCTGATGTTCAGAAAGCCCATTTGCAGTTAAAATGTTCTTGAAGTTACAGACAGGCTGCTCCTGAAATATCAAAAACTAAGGCACCAGGGCATCTTCCCACACGTGCACTACAAAGGGTCTGCATCCCTCCTCTTTGAAGGCTTTTCTAGAGGATCATGGGAATAAATTCCATAAAAGGGAGATCTTATCCACAGTGATGCAGAAGGGGGAAAGGTCACCTTACCCCATGAACATGCCCCCAACCTTATGAATTATAAAAATTTCTTTAAAATCCACAACACAGAGCTGCCTCTGCCCACTCCTGCCACACACACAGACTTTGGGTCTGTGTGTCTTTCTATCTCTGTCTCTGCCTGTCTGTCTGTCTCTGCTTACTGAAGTTTTGCTTACATTTCATGTTTCCCTCCACAGAATTCCTTCCTTCAAGTGGGAAAACACTAAGAGACGAATCAAGGAGAGAAACAAACCCTGCTCTGTGGGAACAAATCTATCATTCATGGTGCTTGGAACTCGCTAGAAAACAGTCCGTTCATCTGAGAGTGAACCTGGAGTCCACAGGCACAACCAAGGAAAGATATAATCACAAGGGAGAGCCAACGCCAGCAAAAAACGGGAACCAACACCCTAAAAGAGACTAAGACAGGAATCTGGAAGATCTGAAAACCACTGAGGAAGTGAAAGACGAAACAAAAGCCAACGCAGTAGAGGAGATGTGTAAGAACAGGAGGCTGCAGAAAGTCAGGGACAGACTCAATGTGTGCCCCACAGCAATGGCCCGCAGCTGTTGGCGGCTGTACACGTGAAGGACTGAGCAGGACCGCTAGGCTGCAACTTAAGCACACAGACAAAGACCGGAGGGTAAGGGCTGTATCAAGGGAAGGCAGGTTTGATCCGCTAAATTCCAGAGTCTTGCTATACTCCAAGGAGAGGAGGCTGGATTCTCAAATCTAGAGTTCAGGTTAGAACACAGGCCTAGATGCTTCAATTCAAGTGCTGAGGATTGAACCCAAGTCTAGAGCACACTTGGCAAGCACTCCATCACTGAGCTGTACCCAATCCTGACTGTTGATTCTAAAAGTGCAATACCAGAGCTTGCTCCCACAAAACAATAAATGAGCTCAGAAGCTGAGCTGAGGACTCCTGGAACCCGAATCTTTCTTATCCACGTCTATGGTTATCTTTCTCTGATTCCGGACACCACGCAGCCCAGTGCACAGTAGAGAGTCCATAACTGGGCAAACAACTGAGATTCTAAATGCTAGCCCAGCACAGTGTCTTGGAAAACAGCGAGTGCTCAAACCATTTGCTGAATAAGATATAAGCAAACCTTCTGTGCAGCCAGGCTCTGGCTGGTTTCACTGAGAGCCAAGGATGTAAAATACTGGAGACACTCATCGAGCTCTGTCTGAGGTAAAGAAGCCAGCAAATGCCTGAGTTCCTCTTCAGTGGAGGAATCCTGAAATAAAAAGCAAAGATAGTCTTCAGACACAAACTCAACAACTGAGTGTCACAAAAGAACACCCCAAAAGTCAGAGCGAGACACACATACACGTTAAGTACGCAGGATGAACAGTGGTCGTGATCTGGAAAGTACGCAGCCACAAAAGTGGAGGTGCACAATCATTTGTTTGTGGTTCTATGCTGCCATGTCTGCTGTCACATTTAAAGACCTATTACAAGGGCTGGAAAGATGGCTCGATAATTAAGAGCACAGCCACTTTTGCAGAGGATATGGGTTTGGTTCCAGCACCTACATGATGGCTCACGACCACCTGTAACTCCAGTTCCAGAGACTGGATGCCCTCTTCTGGCTTCTGTGGACACCTAGCATGCATGTAGTGTACATACATACATGCAGGCCCCACACATACATACAAAATAAAATCTTAAAAATAAACAAACAAAAAAAGGACTGTTGGAATTGTAACTCAATTTTTACCTTAGGAACTTCTTGATATCTTGACTCAAAATGAACTATACCCTTAATAATTAAAGATATCACTAAGCCTGGAGTCTGTTAATATTTCATTTTTCATGATAATTAATGTTCTATGTATTTACTTTTCTATTTTTCAGGTGATTGTTTACATCAAAGTTTTAGTGTTGCTTTCTCATCTAAGGAAGGTGCCCGAGACACCTGCAGTTAGTTCAACATGCTTCTGGCCATGGGTCTCCCCAGGGGTACTTTAACCCCCAGGACATTTTAGCAATGTCTGGAGACAACTTTCTTTGTTACAACTTGGGGGGTCCTTGCATCTTAGGAGCAGAGTCCAGGAATGCTGCTAAGTATCCTGTAGAACACAAAACAGCCTCCTCCAGTAAAAAAGTATTTGATCTAAGATGTCAGGAGTGCTCAGGATGAGAAAATTTTCATCTATAAAAACAACAAGGTGGGCTGTGGAGATGACTTGGAGTTAAGAGCATGCCCTTTGCAGAGGACCCAAGTTTGGTTCCCAGCACTCATGTCTGGTGGCTCACAACCACCTGTCACTCCAGCTCTTGGGGATCTGTTGCCCTCTTCCAACTTCCCTCGACACTGGTACTCACATGCCCATACCCACATCTAGGTACACAGATATAATTAAAAATAAATCTTAAAACAAAACAAGCTCAGGAGGCAGAGGCATGTGTCCTGGTCTACAAAGTGAGTTCCAGAACAGCCAGTTCAACACAGAGAAACCGTGTTGAAAAATCAAAAATAAAACAGCAACAAAAAAAGTTACTACAAGGCACCCTCCCTTGGGTGCTGACATGCTATGGAGTTACCTAACAGAACACACTCTCAACTCACAAAGGCAGAAAATGGCAGCGGAAGAGCCCCTTGTGAGGGTCATAGACCTGTGGAAACGAAGATTTCAGCTTTCCATCCAGTTCCCCGTTCTTATTTCTTTGCACCCACACATCAACCCTTTCCACTCCCTAGACCCCATGCTTGCTCACTTCTTTTAAAGGCGGCAGAGGAGGAGGTGGGAGGAAAAAGCGACGATCACTTTCTTTGCTTCGTGCCAAACCAATAAGGGTCCTTGGGTCACAGGCTTGAGCAATTATCCTGTACTGGTAGTCTGTTGTGAAAATACAGTTTTTGTTAACATCAAGATTAACTCAGAGTCATCACAAGAGTAAAGAAAAAAACTACCTGAAAGCACCCCAATTCTTAAACTGTTCTAAAACTTTGTAACTCCAAATTTCCCAAGTATTTTTCACAACTCAGTTGCACCTACAGCACCTGGGAGCTCAACATCCAACGTGGCTCAGTTACCTCCAACCACACACCCGGGAAGCTCAACTTCCAATGTGGCTCAGTTACCACCAACCACACAATTCTCCTCAACACTCCAGGTCATGCTCTAAGTAACTTTTTTAAAAATCTGAAGTTCAAATGTGAAAACTGGTAACTCGGAATCAGGAGTTTCTCTCAGTGAAACAGTATATCTTTTTCTGGTAGAACATACCCAATTTGGGAGTTGCCCTTACCAAACACACTTGGTTTTCCAGTTTAGCATGGAGTTTTCTCAATGTTTGAGTGTTTCCGTATTCAGACTGCCTGACTCTTCCCTCCCGTAACCTCACCCGCTTCTCTTTACAGCAGAACAGAGGTGGCTAACCCACGGGCCTCCTTACTGTGCCAGTGCCGGGCCTCTGACATCTCCTGCACAGCCTTCAGTCGGGCAGCCTTATCGTCCTCCCGGCTCTTCCTCAGGAGCAGCCACACGGCACAGTCGTGATCTTCAATGTCAACTGTGCTGAAAGAGTCTTTGCCAAAAGAGCATGACAGACACACACAAGACACGGCAACATGAACACATGACAACACTTGGACATCTATGGAGTATGCATGTTGCACATTTCTGTGTGCACACAACACGCACCTCACATTTCTGAATCAAACTCTCATTGAAGCAGCTGGCCAATCCCACTGGGCTGTCTGGCCAGCACGCCCCATACAGCCTCCTGTCTGTGCCTCCCAAGTGCTGAGACCACAGGGGTGGGCTCCAATCACCGGCTCTTTATGGAGGTTCTGGGTTAGGAGCCTCACACATGAAGGGCAACACTGTACTGACTGAGCCATCTCCCCAGCTCCAAAATGTTTTTATATGCACTGTTATATAAACGGTAACCTGTAACTAGTTAGAAACTGCAATGGAGCATTAAACGCAGATACAGATGATGACCAAATGTTTGATCTTAGCTGTCATATTGTTTTTTATATTTACTACGAGTGTTACATGTGTACTTTTAATATTGTATGCTATCTTTTATTATGTGGTCATTTTTTCTCTCTTCCACTAAAAACATTAGTCTGAAGTAGACTCAATGTAGAAAGAACTGAAAGCATACGTCTACACGAACACCCACGTGCCTCTCACATTTACATGGGCAACTGTCATTCCGCCATACTGAATCATCTGCACGTGTGCAAACTGCCTCTGTGGACACAAGACTCTTCCTACCCTCTCAGGTCCAACCTGCGTCTCCTAAGAACAAATTTATTGCTGCGTGTGGTAGCACATGCCTGTAATTCCAGCATTTGGGAGGCAGGGGCAGGCAGATCTCTGAGTATGAGACCAGCCTGGTCTATACAGTGAGTTCCAGAACAGCCAGGGCTAGGTCGAGAGACCCTGTCTCAAAAAAAAAAATTATTTCTTTCATATAATCATGATGTTATTATCACATCCAGGAGCACTCACGAAAGTCTAAAATCCTGGCCAACTCCACATACAAATGTTACTGTAAAACAGTTTTATAGGGGATTTGATAAGATCTCTTTAGTCTTTCTAATTCTAGAAAATCCTCCTGTCTATTCTTCATGATATCAACTTTGTAAAGAGATTGGGACGTAAAGCATTTTAGTTTTGGTTTTATGTTTTTGATTTTTTTGAGACAGGGTTTCTCTGTGTAGCCCTGGCTCTCCTGGAACTCACAGAGATTCACCTGCCTCTGCCTCCCAAGTGCTGAGATTAAAAGTGTGCACTACCATGCCCAGCCAGGACAGCATTTTCGAGCTAACTCCAAATTGGAGATTTGATTGATTATAAAACTAAAATTCACATTTTTGATGCACTAGTTTCAGTATGAGAAAGCATGGAGTGATTTTCTTACAAATTTTAAATTCTGAATATTTTGTAAAAGAATATTCATTCTCAGAAGTTGCTTACAACTATCTTAATATTAATATCTTAATATAGACACAAAAATGGAAAACTGTTCAAAGCCCTTAGCTGTAAAATCAAATACAGCCAAGAGGATGTTCCTCAGCCAGATTCCTGTAGTTAATAAAATATAAGCCTAAGAATGTTTTTCAGTCTTGGGGTGGCTGTCCACACGACTTCCAGACCAGTGATGAGGACTCACGTGTCCACACGTACCAGCAAATGGGCTCCGCAGTACCCTGGCTGATGCTGTCAACACTTTCCTTACTGCTTTGTGAAGTTCTTTTCTTGCCTGCCAAACAAGCCCTAAAATGATGGCAGCAAGTAAGACCAAGTGTGCACTTTTAATATCGCGCTCCAATACCTCAAAAAGAAAAACATACACCAGGCTCCAAAGTTAATCGCAAAGAACATTAAAAAAAAAAACAAAAAACCCACCTTTGACCTCTTATTGTCACTGAAAACACAAGTATTTATTATGGGAACACAGAATGGCCTGGCCTCCAGGACAAGGTCAAGGAGAAAATGAGAACAGTAACTATAGTTATTCCTCCTGAGTAACGGAAGCTGACTAATATTCACAAGAATGTTCCTTGTAAATAGCTGACCTAGAACTGAACTTGGAAATGCCTTAAAAGTGAGGTTGAGCCTCACCAGACAGGTAAATTATAAGAGGTGGTAACAGTCTCCACATTGAAACTGTAAGTAGCCCTAATGAATGCTGAAGTCCAGGGAGGTAATGCAATAAAGATGGGGTGGTGATAATACAGAGTTCAGAAGGAGCAGAGGAGCCCATCCCATGCAGGCACATGAGGGCTGACATCTTAGGACAAACAGAGGCAAAGCAGGGTAGGGTGGGGGCTCACCAGGCTGCCCAGAGCTAAGGGAAAGACTCTCTTCTGAGCTAAACTACCACATCTATCAAGTAACCAAGAGGCCTGCAAGCAACCTCTACATTGAGAAGGGGATGTCCTAACCAGCATGGAGAGACCACTCAGCCTTTGTGACAGATGGCAGCAATAAATAAGGTGAATTCATATCTCTCAATGTGTTTCATGAGTTCAACTGCATGAGTCACCCCCTGCAGCATGAGGGACTCTGAGCTAATTGACAAAACAAACATTTGTACTTGCCAAACTGAACTGATGACCCTCACTGAAGAAGGAACTCGGGGTCAGACACAAGGGCTTTGGCCAGTTCTTACTTTGTTCTAAAGGAACAGAAGACCTGGGGAAAAACAGAAGCCCCAAATCTGGTCATCAGTTAATGCTTGGGGAGGTGGCTTGAATAACAGTGGTCCCCAGAGGCTCATATATTTGAATGCTTAGTCACCAGGGTATGGAACTGTTGGGAAGTTGGGAAGCATAAGAGGTGTGGCCTTGTTGGAGGCAGTGTGTCACTGGGGGTGGGCTTTGAGGTTTCAAAAGCCCATGCCAGGCCCAGGTTCTCCACCTGTCTCCGGATCAGGATGTAGCTCTCGGCTACTGCTCCAGCACCATGCTCCCTGCCATGATGATCTGAAATTGCAAGTCCCCAGGCACATGCTTCCTTGTATAAGCGCTGTCTTGGTCACAGCCTCTTCTCACCACAACAGAACAGTGACTAAGACACTTAGGAGCCTGGCTCTGCTGACTCTTCCAGAAGGCTGAGCTTCCCCTGTCAGCACGGTTCTCTAACAGACCCATTTCTACATTCAATAGCTAGCTTCCCTTTTAGAAGGATGGAGGTATCTTACCACGATTTTCTGCCTTGTCCATGGGACCTGTGTGCACATAGATGTAAGACTTCATTTTTTCTCTTTCCACCACCTGAGTGTCTAATGTTAAAGACTTTTTCAGGGCCAGAACTTCATATGTAAGAAATAAAGAGCCCCTAAAAAGAAACAAAAAAACTCATCATAAATTGGGATCTAAATATGACTCAAGAGCTTTTCACAGTGAACTGTTTTCTATTTTACCAGGAAACACAGCATACAGTAGCACACAAGTGTCATTTTACATGTATATGCACACACAGGGACATATGTGTACACATTCATCTCAGTTTAAAATAACAGCAAATGGCTGCATGATTATATCCAAGGAAGCAAAAGAAGGTTAGCGGTGCCCCCAGCCCACAGTGCATTCTCTCTCGTTCTTTCACAGCCGATTGGTGGCAATAATCATCACGTCATCGCTTTGCGTCATGTGTCTGCCACCTGTGTGCACATCCTTAAACAACAGTGTTCTGTTTGGCCTGATTTTGAGCTTCGTGTGAACGGACTCAGGCTAGATGTGTTCTTCTGTTCAGACTGTGTTTGTGTGACTCACCCACACTGTCGTCTGTACATACGGTTCCCTCATGACGTAAACACACTTATCACAACTTATTTACCCATTCCCCTGCAAATGGACACTTAGGGCATTCTTAGTTTGAATCTACTATATGCAATGCCCCTACACGTCTTATAAATATGTACACATATGTTCCTCTACAAAGGCATGTTCAACCTTCTGACATCTGTATCCATGGCTACTCCATGCTATCTACAAGTCACTTCTGCTAAGATTTCCAACAGTAGTGGTATGAAGCCATTAACCGTTCCCTGATACTTACCCTAAAAGGAGGGATCCAGTGACTCTTATTATATTCCCTTCAAAAAGAAAGAGGAAAAGTCAACGTGATTTCATTTTCAAAGTATGACAAGAAATAGGCAACAGTGTAAACCTTTTGTGTATAACTGGGTCAAAAATTGTAATCTTGTTATATAGGTAATACATTACATTACATATTATAGTTATTATCAGCCACTATAATACAAGGCAGCACTGAGGAAAATGTATGATTTATGCTTATGGCTTCCACACTCATCCTTCAAGCTCCTGTTCTGTTCCCCCAAATTAAGTCACAAGGGATACACTGAGTACAGTGTAGGGTCACAGACTTGCACTGAGCGTGACCACTAGGAGGGTCACCAAGCTTCCCAGCCACTATAGAGGGACTCTCTGTCGAGTAGAAACATTAAAATGACCTTTCCTCCAAATAATCACAGTGTACGTGGTAGCTGAAGCACCAAAGATCACAAGGCCCCATTTAAAATATACGCAACAAGAGTATAAACTTTTGTTTGGACCTTGGAAACATTTTAAATATCTATTTTTAAATCTTATTAGCAGAAAGTTGCCTATTCAGTACAAACCCATTCCAAAATATTCAAATCCAAGACTGCTGAGCGGGAAGGTTGGCCAAGCACTACACTGAAGTCAGACACACTTGGAGATCTAGAAGGGAGACACTTCCCCCAGGAACTCATGGGCCTTCACAGTCGGTCAAGAACAGGGATGCGGAGGTCTGCAGAGGTGAGACACAGCGCTTCCTGCCTGCAACTCTCTGGGACAGTTCTGATTCCACGATGGCCCTCTGGTGTCCTCTTCTGGCCTTCAACATGGAGATTCAGGGAGCATCCAGTGTTTTCTTCTCTAATGCTACCACCTGTGGCTTCTTACTGGCCTTTCAGTGTGCCTCTCCACGCTGGGCATCAAACACAGGGGCTGTGCGTGAGCACACGCTCTTCCCGAGCTACATCCCAGCCTCCTGGAGTGTTTCTCTGCAATCTTCCTGCCGTCCCTCTTGTTCTCCCCGACTAGAGGTAAATGCAATACTCTGAAGTTTGCTATACTGGGAATGCTGAGAGAAGGAAAGTAGAAGGCGTGCTTTGCTGCTCCTGCTTATTTTTATATGTAAAGTTCAGAATCAGAATTCCCTAGAATTCCGTAAACATCTACTGTAAATGTGTGTGTGTGTGTGTGTGTGCACGTATGTGCATGTGTGAATGCATGCCTTCTCTCATGTACAGGTGCACATGCCCATGCATGGTGATCGAGGCCATTGGAGGACATCTATCCTTCTCTATGTTCTTTGCTTTATTCCATTGAGACAGGGCCTCTCACAGACCTTGGAGCTAGGCTGGCAGCCAGAAATCCCCAGGGATCTTATCTCTGCCCCACACTCCTCAGTGTTGGAGGCACAGGTGCATGTATTACACTCAGCTTTTTACTTAGATGGGTTCTGGGAATTTGAATTCAGGTCTTCACGCTTGCACAGGAACCATTCTTATCCGCTAAGTCACCTTGTCAGCCCAACATATTTTTGTTTAGTTCTGTTTGGAGAGACGGGGTCTGACTATGTAACCCCAGCTAGCCTGCTCTCTATGTTTGGGGCTGGCCTTTCTCTCCTGAACGCTTAGATTAAAGGCATGCCCCACCATACCCAACTCCAACAGTCTATCTTAAAGCTTCAACGGAAACAGCTTAAGGACAGGGACTTCATCTTACTCAACACTGCAACCTCAGAGCTGAAAACAGCACCTGGTGCAGAGCAGATGGTCAATAAATGTTGTCAATAAATGAAGGATGAGCAAGGTCAGCCTTGTTTGTAGTTGGCTTTGTTGTCGGACTATCTTTGGATCACCAGCCCCCAAATAACGACATGGAGACTTAATTATGAAAGCTTGGCCATTAGCTTAGGCTTACCCCACTAGCTCTTATAACTTAAATTAACCTGCTTTTTTAATCTATGTTCTGCCACGAGGCTTGGTTACCTCTACTCTGTACCATGTGCCCAACCTCTTCAGTGTCTCCCCAGCATCTCCTGCACACATAGATTCCTTTTCCTCTTCCTCTCTCTCCCCAGAAATCTGGCCTATCCTCTCCTGCCTAGCTATTGGCCATTCAGCTCATTATTAAACCAATCAGAAGGGGCCTTGGCAAAGACACATCTTCACAGTGTACTCAAACATCCTGCACTTGTTATACAAATAAAAGAGTCAGTGCTCAGGGGAGGTATGTTATTTCATCCTTCTATTCAACAAACACTGCGGGAACACCTTCTGCATGGCATAGATGACAATAAGTAAGGGGACAGAATAATGAACAAGACACTGCTCTCCGAGCTCAGTACATGGGAGAAGCCAGACAATTAAACGACTTCCATACTGATTCTACTAAATGGCAAAAGGTGGCTCCACCCTGGCCTAAGGTGCCAGGCATCAACGTGGGGCAGATTAGAGAAGATCCCATGCCTCCATAGGGCAAGGAGAAGGTTCTCCTTGCTTAGCACTGTATCCCCAGAACCTAGTCGAGGTACCTGGCTCTGCAAGGGTTTAGTACGCATGTGCTGAATGAGAATGCAGTGGCACTTAAGTTTGGAAAAGTGAGCAGGAATTGACAGGACAAACAAGGGGGGTTAAGAATTTCTGAGAAGAAGGATCTTGTGTGGCTCTGGGCTCACAAATTTAGTGTGAACCATCAGTACAGAGGACATAAGCAAGTGAGATTCAGAATGGGCTGTTAGTGTTGTAATGCACTCCAGGAGAGTGGCCACAATCCCATCAATATGTCTACTAGAAAATGGTGTTCCTTGAAGCGTACTCACGGATATTTCTCCAGGACGTGTGACGTCTTAAACGGGGAGCAGAGCTTCCTATTCTTCTGCAGCAGATGATACAGTAGGCACCAAGGGGCATCCTGTGTAGGACAGTAATGTGACAAGGGTGATTGGGTATACACTTAAAACCCCTTTTTCTGCCGGGCGGTGGTGGCGCATGCCTTTAATCCCACCCGGGCGGCAGAGCCAGGTGGATCTCTGTGAGTTCCAGGCCAGCCTGGTCTACAGAGCAAGATCCAGGACAGGCACCAAAACCTTTTTTCTGACTCTAAGGACATGTCACTATCACAAGGGGCATCCTGTGCAGGAAAGTAATGTAAGAAGGATAATTTGGTATACACTTAAAACTCTTGCCGGGCGTTGGTGGCGCATGCCTTTAATCCCAGCACTCGGGAGGCAGAGGCAGGCGGATCTCTGTGAGTTCGAGGCCAGCCTGGGCTACCAAGTGAGCTCCAGGAAAGGCGCAAAGCTACACAGAGAAACCCTGTCTCGAAAAACCAAAAAAAAAACCTCTTTCTTCTGACCCTAAGGACATGTCACTATCACAATGGGTTGCCCGCAGTTTACTCAAAACTGAGAAAAAACATCTCAACTAAGGGCTCCACCCTGGAAATTAAACCAGACTTTACTAGGATACATTTTGCTGGCACTTTCATTATTCTTTGAGTTGTATTCAATTCTGAGTAGTAATTAATGGGAAATCAGGAAAAATCAAGCTATTAAGCAGAATCCCAACATGGACATTTAATGTTTTTAAACATCCTTTAGAGATCACAAGCATATATAATGCATGTTTGCTCTTGATAAATGAAGGTCCAACAGCCGTGGAGAGAAGCAGCAAATTCCCACTAAGGCAGCTGGCAAATGCCAGCCAGCAGCCAGCATTAACCGCCAGGCAAGTGAGGCCACTCGAGTCTAACCTGCCCCGACCGACCCTATGGAGCTGCTGACGGCTGAGTCATAAATGGCAGTTTGGGCCATTAGGTCTCAGGATGGTATGTGATGTTGCAAGGAGTTAATGTACCGTTTCTAAATATTCCTTTACATTTTATAAACTTTTTTTTTTAGACAGGGTCTCTCTACATAGTCCTGGATGTCCTGGAACTCACTATGTAGACCAGGCTGGCCTCGAACTCACAGAGATCCACCTGCCTCTGCCTCCTGAGCACTTTCTGTAAATAAAAGTCTCTGTGTTAGAACTCTATTTCTAGTAGTTAGGGTTGCCTGGCCCTTGTATGTTTGACTCAGGGTTTATCATCTTTGATTAAGAGCTCTCTCTGTGGGCTGCTTCCTGTGAGAGTCCTGTGTCCTCTGATCTATATGCAGTGTGAAATATCTCTACAAACTATCACAGGTACTTCCAATTGACAGGCTCAAAAGATGGACTTAAAGAATTTTAATTTCTAGAAATGGTTCAGCCAGTAAAATGCTTATAAGGAAGGTATGAGGACCTGAGTTTGGAGGCGTGTTACAAGCCTGGGCAGCAGCATGTGCCTATAATCCCAGTGCTGTGGAAGCAACAGGAGGTTTCCTGGGGCTTGCTGGTTGCCAGCAAGTCTAGCCAAATTGGTCACCTCCAAGTTTAGAGAGAAACACTGTCTCAGAAACTAAGATGTCACCAAGGAGATCCTTCAGTGAAGGGAAAGTGCCTGCTACCGAGCCCGAGTGGATCCCCGGGATGCACACAGTGGAAAGAGAATGAACTGCATGTCATCAATCTTCACGCAGGTCCTGCGGCACATATACCCACCCCTCACACACAAATACTAAATAAAATAGTGATACAAATTTTCTTATAAAAAGGTGGAGGACGATTAAAGTCACTTGACATTGACAGTCACACCCCTGCATGCACGTGTGTACACACACACACACACACAGAGTTCTAATGTCCACTTATTTATGCTACTGGTAAAACCAAGTTTCACACTGTTTCCTTTGTATCACGGGAAGACGTTTTCCCACCTATTTCCTGGAATACAGTCCTTCAAGACTATCCCATCAAAGCTCAGTCAACCCATAAAGAGTGGGATTAATTCTCAAACAGTTTGGATTTCTCCAGATGTCTATATTATTTCTAGCTTAATTCCACTGTGGTTAAGAGCAGGCTTCAATAAGTCCAACCTTTTCCAATCTTGCCTGGGTCTATGCTAAAGCACGGAACGGGCTCTAATTTGACGACTGTCCCACATGTACTTGGAAAGAACAGGCAGAGTGCTCTACAAATGTCTACTGGGGAAATTCATTTTTACTTTTATTTTTTTGGTTTTTTGAGACAGGGTTTCTCTGTGTAGCCTTGGCTGTCCTAGAACTCGCTGTGTAGACCAGGCTGGCCTCGAACTCAGAGAGATTTGCCTGCCTCTGCCTTCTGCCATCACTGCCAGGCTGGGGGAATTAGTTTTGAGTGCTTCTCAGGTTTCCTCTTCCTGGTTTTGTCAATGCATTCTACTGAGAGTATGGAAGAGGAGCCACTGCAGGATTCGGAACTGACTCTGTCACGTGATGCTGTCAGTTATATGATGCCAAGTAACAGCATGCCAAATTTGTAGTTATTTTTAAACAAATTTAAGCCAGGCATTGTGGCACACACCTTTAATCCCAGCACTCATGAGGCAGAGGCAGGTGGATCTCTGTGAGTTCAAGGCTAGCCTGAGCTACATAGAGAGTTCCGAGCTAGCTAGGCAGGTCTGCATAGTGAGATGGGAAGAGGGGGAATGGAGACAGAGAAAGCCAATATGGAGCCTGCTAACACTAATCAAGGAAACTGGTACCTAAAGGGAATAAGAGAGGGTGATGAGGAGTAAATATGATCAAATACATTATTATATACCTGTGTAAAACTAAGTAAGGGGGGGCTGGAGAGATGGCTCAGTGGTTAAGAGCACTGACTGCTCTTCCAGAGGTCCTGAGTTCAATTCCCAGCAACCACATGGTGGCTCACAACCATCTGTAATGAGATCTGGTGCCCTCTTCTGGCCCGCAAGCATGCATGTAAGGAGAACACTGTATACATCATAAATAAATAAATAAATAAATAAATAAAATAAATCTTTAAAAAAAAAACTAAGTAAGGATCATTTTTATGTTAAAAAATCTATTCAAAGTCTGTAAACCTAGTTCTGCTTTCAAAATGCCTTTTGCTATCTACATAAAATATAATCACAGGTCCCAGGCAATGTGGCATGTGCATTTTTGGGGGCAGCAGCATTCTGCCTACCATAAGCTCCTCTAAGCATTGTGAAACAAGTTTTTGGAGACATGTTTTCATACTTAGTCAGGAAATGCCCCAGGAGTGAGATTGCTGGGTCAGAAAACAATGTTCAGTGTTTTTAAGCACAATTGCAACATTTTATATTGCACCCAGCAAAGCAAAGGGTTCCAGCTGTCCAACATGCTTGCTGATGCTTGCTTGGTAGGCACACTACAGATCTCACTATCATTCACTATGAAATTTCCAGAAAACCACACTGAGCATCTTTTCAAATGCACGTTAGCCATTCATATATTCTTTTGTTGAATTACCTCTTCAAGTCTTCTGCCTGCTTAAGTTGGCTATCAGTTCTTTATATACGCTGGAAGTAAGTCTTCTGTCAAATGTATGTACAGACACACTGCAACTATCCTCTCCAAGTCTGTGACTTGACTATCTCCTTAAAACTACATTTTGATGAGCAGCTTTGATAGAATCTATCTTATCGATTTCTTCTCTTCTGTGGTTATTGAATTTTACATCCTGAAAAACCACTGCGTGCCTGTGGTGGTGCGCGCCTTTAATCCCAGCACTCGGAAGGCAGAGGCGGGGCGAGCTCTGTGAGTTTGAGGCCAACCTGGTCTACAAAGCAAGTTCCAGGATAGCCAGAGCTGTTACACAGAGAAACCCTCTGTAAAAACAAACAAAAATAACCCCCCAAAAAAACATTGCCTACATCATGCCATCTTTTCTTACAATTCTAAGACAGTTTTGTGATATATTTTATGCTTAAGTCTATGATCCATTCCAAGTTAATTTTCTCAAGATTTAATTTATATGTATGAGTGCTTGCCTGCATGTGTGTGCATGTACCACACATGTGCAGAGTGTGACCTTGGAGGCCAGGAGAGGGGGTATCAGATCCCCTGTAATTGAAACTATGGATGATTGGGAACCAACATGTGGGTGCTGGGAAACAAAAATGGGTTGTTTGTAAGAGCAGCCAGTGATCTTAACTGCTGCCCAGTTAAATTTTTATGTATTTTGATGATAAGTGAACTTTTTTCTATATGGAGATCCAATAGTTCCAATAAAATGTTGAAACAATGTTCTTCTCACCAATGAAATAGCTCAGTGCCTTATTCAAAAGTTAACTAACTCTATGTAACATGGGCCTGTTTCTGGACTCCATCCCACCCTGCTGACCTATTTCTCCATCCTAATAAGCAGCACAGGAAGGTGCAAGCTTGGCTATGAACACCAAGTCCCGAAGCCATGTCACATAAAGGCTCCAGCTTTGATCCTTTCATATCTTTGAGACAGGACCTTGCTATGTAGCCCAGGCTGGCCTCCAACTCGTGATTCTGCTGCCTCCGCGTCCAGAGGGACAGAATTCTAAGCTTCAGGCACCGGGCCCAGCTTGCTCTTCCTTCTGAGGATGAGCTCTCCGAGATTCCTGCCACTTCTACGTAACTTTAGAGTCACTGTGTTGCTATCTGTTTAAAAGAACTCTGGGAATTACCACTGCAGCAGAAAGAAAGTAAAGACACTTGGGAAGAGTAAACTTGGGCGATTTTAAAAGAGTGGGTACAGCAGGAAAATGTTTGAGGGACCGGGGCTGGCAAGATGGCTCGGCAAATGAGGCACTTGCTTGTTGCCAAGCCTGGTGAACTGAGGTCCATCTCATGGATCCACATGCTGGAAGACAACCGACTCCTTCAAATTGTCCTCCGACCTCTCTACCTGTGCACTCTGGCACACGCATGCCACCTCAACCTACATACATACGTAAATAAACGTAATAAAAAATTTTAAAAACCAATTTGAGGAACCGAGAGAGGGAAATAAGTGGAAGGGCGAGCAAGCCTGGTTAGAGGGAGAAGACACGTGTGAAGCAAAAATCAGCATGAGTTTAAATGTGGGAACATAACGACCAAGAAGCTACAACTACCTCCAGCCTCAACTGCTGAGAACCCAGCTCCATTAAGACTACAGATCAGGGGCTGGAGAGACGGCTAGGTGTTAAAACGACCCGGGTTCAATTCCCAGCACCCACATGGCAGCTAACAACTGTCTCTAACTCCAAGATCCGACACCCTCACACAGACATACACCCTCACAGATAGACAGATATACATGCAGGCAAAATACCAAAGCAAATAAAATTTAAAAATTAATTAATTATTAAAAATAATAAAAAGCCTACAGATCAGAATTTGGGAATGGGATTAACTTCAGAACCTTCTGGAGGCCTTCACCTTAAAATGACGGTTACTGGGTTTAGAAACCTATCCGCATTCCAACTAATCAGTCTCCGAGGTCAAAGACGTGCAAGATGTGGCCTGAAAGACGCAGGTGTGGCTCATGAGATCACAGAGCCCTGGAGGGTTCACCTGCACGCAGGTGCTGTCCTCCAAGCCTC